>NEWO01000462.1:42245-55842 GCA_003013225.1 Phalaenopsis aphrodite | reverse complement strand
TCATCTTTTTGATTTTGCATGTTGGCTGGGTGAAGCAGCACTGAGGAAAAGGACTGCAAAGGAATCCAAATGGGGACCGGCGAGGCTTTTAAAAAGGGTGATTCTATAAATAAGCATCAGCACTAATTCTAGATCTGTTTGAGATAGCTACAGCTTATTCATTAATCTGCTGATAAGCTGATTAAAAATAATCCGTTGATAAGTTAGGTGCAGTGGCTTTTACAAATTTTTATTTTTTTGGAAAAATCAGACCGTTGTCACCGCACCTCTAGATAGGTGCGGTGTGAAAGCATTTTTTTCAGCGTTTTCAAAATGCATAAGCTGACAAAGCGCAGTTTACCCAAACAGATCAGATGCATTTTCAAAACGCCACTGTACCAGAAAAACTGTCCCAAACGGATCCTTAGATTTGGTTTGCAATTATTATATAGTTTGAGCACTTGTGCATGAAAACGGCACTCTTATTGTGCAGTTCCCGCGCCAACACATATAGATTGTATTTGAAAAGAGAGCTTGCTGAAATGATGCGTTTCGTACCATCACAATCATGTGATTATATGAGGCTCAAATTGAACTTATATTGGGATAAATATTTAGAAATTATCATGTAAGCACAACATATATGAGAAAATGTTAATAGTGACATCCGGAAGCTATTTAAGCCATTGATAAGAGGGTTGAACAAGTTTGAAGTATATTAGGAGTTAAGACCCGTTTGGGGGAGTTTATTCACCGCGGGGAGTTCTCAAAATATTAGATGTGGCGTTTAGTTGGTGCGTTGTGTTGACTTATCAGAATATTCTGATCGAAGTTGCTATTAAACGTGGCTGTGGGATTAACCCCGCGACCGCGGTCATTTGAGGGTTTATTACCTCGTTGCCCCGTGCGTTTCTCTTGACCCTCGCCTGTTGTAGTGCGATGCTCTCGCGAACCCTGTAAGGTCGCGCTTCTCACCCATATTTTTTAATTTGGGTGGTGGCTGTGCTGGGAGTTGGGTGGTGGCTGTGCTGGGAGTTGGGTGGTGGCTAATGTTTGTTCTCAGGTTGATTTAAAATATTATTGCTTTGTCTTTTCTTTGTTAGTAATGCAATGGTTAAGACTAAAGAAGTCAATTCATTAGCCATGTGGGATGGGATGTCACACTCATATTTTGTGACTTGTGTCTTAAAAATGACCAGTTGGGAAATAGACTCATCACCCATTTTAATAAGGAAGAGTGGAAAAATATTATGAAGAAGTTTAAGAAAATGACAAGAAGGTAGTACGACAAGCTGCAATTTAAGAACAAGTGGGATCAGTTGAAGAAGAACTCAAAATTATAAAAGGAACTAAAATTGGGATCCACAAGCTTGGTTTGGGATCTAATCAAACAGACTATTGATGCTTCGGAGAAATGGTGGACTAAGAAATTAGAGGTAAAAAAATTCATTACACTAAAACACATTTTAAGTAATGTCTCATACTGAGCTGTTAGAAGTAATCAACTTCCCACATATTGCAGGTAGTGCTAGCTACCTAAAAATTCAAATTCTGTAGAATTAACCCTAATTTAGAAGTGAAGGTGGACCATATGTTCGGTGGGATTGTGGCAACAAGCACTCATGCCTTCATGCCAAGTGAGCATGGAATTGCTAGCATACTAGAGGAGTTGGAGGTTGAAGAGATAACAACTGAATGTCCAAGCCCAAACCAAAATAAATTGAAGTCAAACTACATGTCAAAGCATCCTAAGATAGAGAAAAAGAAAAAAAAGGAGCTGCTTTCATCACCCAAATAACAAAATTGGTGGATGTGTGCACGAGTCAAGCTGGTACTTCACATGACACCTCGTAGATGACTTTCTCTAAGTTACGGAGGCAACCCCTGATGTTTATGGGGACATGCAGTTATATCTAAACTCATTGAAGTTGTTGGAGGACTCGACCCATAGACAAATCTTCATGAATATGCTCCTTGACCTTAGGGTCAGCTATTTGAGGTTTTTTTTAACAAGGATACTTGATTTTATGGAGTTATTGTTCTACCTCTTTGGTTTTTTTCTAGTTGTTACATCGGGTATCCGATTTATATGATTTTCCTTTCTAATACGAACAATCTATATGTTATTATGTATTTATGTATTCTCATTGTATGTTATCTTTAGATTTTAGATGTTTTTTTAAAGTTGTTTAATTCACATGTAATACCTGAACAAAGTAGTTGTTCAAAATGAACTCACAAAGAGAGAGACAGAGAAGAAAAATTACAATAACAGTATGCATGTTGTACGAATATTACAACTCATACTTTGACCTAACTCCCAACATGACATCAACTTATATTGGTGATAAATGGGTTGGGGAGCTGCTACAAGGATACCTCACAAGATTCAGTAACATGTTTTGTATGACACAACCTACATTTATGGACCTGCTTGATGAACCACATAACCATCATGAACTCCAAGGCTCCTCACGAATGACAATAAGAGAAGTGTTAGCAATAACCCCCTATATTTTATCACATAATGAATCAATGAGAGGAGCAATGGATTGGTTCCAATCTTCATCAAAGACAATCGATAGATATTTCTCAGTGGGGTTGAAAGCTCCTGTTAGTTTGTCGGCACAAATTATTAAGCTAGAGAATCCGACATTCGAAAGGGCTCCTACAAAGATTGTAAATGACATACGGTATATGCCATTTTTTAAGATAAATCTTTTATAGCATATTATATTCAAAATTCAAAATGATTAGCGTAGTTATCTCAACTTCATTTAATTTTTCAGAACTGTATTAAAGCAATTAATGAAACCCAAGAGAATATGTCTATCCAATAATGAAAAGGTCGCATGCATTTGGATGATGTCAATCACTTACACAAAATGTGATGGTCGTATGTGACTTCAACATGTGCTTTACTTTTGTGATGACTGATTGGGAGGGCAGTGCGCACGACAATCTTATTTTTTCTTTTGTGACAAGAAATTGAAACCATGGGTTCCCTCGGCCACCTCAAGGTATGTTCATATAATAATCATATTTTTTTATTTTTAAATTCATTAATAATTTTTGTATTTGGGATAGATAAATATTATTTGGTCAATGTTAGATATCCCTTATAAATGGGGTATCTAAAGTTATTTCCTGATACGAAATATCATATTATTGACTTTAAAAGATTCAGTGGTGGTGTTGCCCAGGGCAAAAAGAAAATGTTTAACAAAAAACATTCCTCCTTACGATTGGTGCTTGAAAAAACATTTGGATTTTGGAAGAAAAAATGGGTCATACTACGTGATATGCCGACATATCCATTTATCAAATAGGTGCAGATTGTAGTTGCTACAATGACTCTGCACAACTACATTCTACGACATCATTCTCGAGATGATGGAGATTTTAGCATGGCTGACGATGATCATTTACAAGTTCTAATAGAATCATTTAAATATCACATAGAACAATCTATATCACACTCAGAAGTGGAATCATAGGAAGGCAATTTTTTACTTATATGGGAGGGCAATTTACTCTTTTGTCTCTCCTAAAATATCCAATTTGCCCCTTCAGAAATATCATTTTTCACTTATTTATCTTACCCCTCTCATGTCAGGTCTAGAGAGCAGTTTGCCTCTCAAAAAAGATGTTGGTTCCACCCCTATGCTGCAATTATTCTTTTTCCACTTACAGGGTTGATTGGTTGCAAGTAGGATTTATTTTAAATAGGATTTCATAAATGTTGCAAATCCTGATTTATAAAATCGGCCCCAACTCTTTGACAACTTTAACAAGTAAATCTTAGTAAATTCCGAATGTTGGTATGTTAAGAAGTAAATCTTATTAAATTCCAAAGAATTATTTGACAACTTTAATAAGATTTATCTTCCCCAACTCTTTAGCTTCTCTAAATTCAGCAACTCCTTTTTCCAACGAAACTCATTAGTACATGAATTTAAGGCAAAATAGTGGAAAAACGAGATTCAAAAACCTATAGAATTAACAAATTTCCTATTTTCGCCATTTGGTCGAATTTAGCATAAATCCATCTTAAAACCTGCTACCAAAGAGCCTCTTGGTTTGTGCTACGTTTCAAAATATCAGCTGAAACTAATTAATCTAACTAGAAAAAAAAAAGAGGCCCAATCGTCGCACCGGAGAGTAGGGGGTGTAAACGAGCCGAACACGAGCGAGCCCAGGCTCAGCTCGTTTATATTTCGAGCTCAAAAAGTGTGTTCGTGTTCGATTCGTTTGCTTAGCCAGCCGAACAAGAGTCGTTCACGAACAAAGAGTCATTTTGACAATCGTAATCACGTAGCCATAAGATGTTAAGGATTGAGGTAAGATTTAAAACATCATTTGAATCTAATTTGATAATTTTTATTCTATTTTCTTTATTAATACTTTTAATTGATTATAAATCTTTGTAGCTTTATAGTCAATTAAATTTTTAAAAAATACTACTCATCAAATATATATATATATATAATTGATTGGTAGTATTTCGAGCCAAAACGAGCCGAACACGAACAACACACCGAACACGAACGAACAAATATTTATTTGTGTTGTTCGTGTTCGGCTTATTAAC
This sequence comes from Phalaenopsis aphrodite, assembly GCA_003013225.1. Taxonomy (NCBI): domain Eukaryota; kingdom Viridiplantae; phylum Streptophyta; class Magnoliopsida; order Asparagales; family Orchidaceae; genus Phalaenopsis; species Phalaenopsis aphrodite. Next base: position 51,272 of record NEWO01000462.1, on the reverse strand, counting down.
TCAGCGAACGAACCGAACACGAGCTGTTCGCGAACAACAAGCCGTTTGGACAGCCCTACTGGAGTGTGACTTAGGATGCCACCTTGGTAACTCCAACATGATAGTTTTTTGTTTTTTGAAAACGTGAAAAATTCATGAAAGGGCACGAGGGCAAATGGCCAAAGAGCATCATTTTTCAAAGTTAACTATGTCTAAAGTTCAATATTTGGCAACGATGGTTGATGTTTTGGTTAATTGTAGACATTTCTTCACGCAAGTAAAGCTTTTAGGTTTTGTTTTTTCTATGTCTAGTTGCAAAGAATAAGCAGTAGCTAATTTGTCATTTCTTTCATCCCAAACTGTTAGGTGAGTCCTTGTTCATGTTAGATGATTCCAAGGAAATTAAATGCATTTCATTGAAGATTATGGTAATGATTGCATGTCACTTTGAAGCAACACTGTATTCTAGTTGAAATTCAAGGAAACAATTCCAATAGTTAGAATGTAAAAGAAAGATTTCTTTATTGGAGGTTTGTGAGAAATATCTAGTAAATATTACTTGTTTTAATAAGTATGTGATCATTGAGGGGTAATATCATTTGTTGATTTTTTTTTTTTCTTTTTTTTTTAAAAAAAATTATTATTTTTTTATTTTTATTTTTAAATTTGCTGATTTGATCTGATATCAGAAAATGGGGTCCAGACGGGTAAAACCCCACATCTGTTTTATCTACGGGCTTGTTTGAGATGAATTTTAATTGGTAAAACTTTTTTTGTTTAGTCTATTTACACGTTTTAATATTTTGTTTCTAAAAAAAATTAATATGTTTTTTTTAAAAAACACATATAATAATTTTTAAGTGTTTTTCTTATTTTTAAATTTATTTATACTTTAATCAAATAGCCAAATATATTTTGTTTCAAATCAAAATATAAACATAACAAAATAAAAATACAAAATACAAAATAAAAATTAAAACTGACCACAAATGGCCCCTAGATGATTGATGTTTCTTGAAATTTTTTTTGAGTTTGCATTTAATTGTATCTATGTGTTCACTAAGTAGGTGTCATGCATGTCATGCCACTACTTGCAAAGTGATCTGAGTAAAATGCTTCACCCCTGTTTGTGGAGAGTCAGTGTTATATTAGATAATCAAAATAGTATATCACTACACAAATCTTAAGTGATTTTTTTTGTTGAAACTATATTTGATCAAACCCAACTTTAACTACTCTCTAATTCACAAATCCTTTAAGTAATAAGTGAAACTAAAACTGATGAATAGATTATGTTCAAGTGCTTTATTTAGATTATGGCTCATATGAGTGTAATCTTGCTTATGTTCAGAAGAATATAAATTGTTTCAAAAGGATTTATGTCATGCATAAAAAATTATACTTAGAACATTTAATAAACAATATGTTTTCTAAATTTTCAAACATTAAGAGCGTAATGATTTTTTGAGTCAGCTTAAAATCTCTAATTATACTTCGAAGTGTTTCAAGTTTCTTCAAATACCTATCAAACCCAATATACCTTAATCCATTTAGAAGAACCGACTGACTAGTTGACTGTCTTAATTTTCTAGATTCTCCATCTTAATTTCTCTAGATTGATAGATTCTGATTGCATTGTCACCTTTTGAAACTCCAATCAATAATTTATTATTTTCTTGGAATCTCTAGTCAGCCATTAAGTTCAATTAGCTAGTTAGTTTTTAATGTATGCCATCAACATCATCTTTGCTATCATTATCTTAGTACTTAATATTTATTTTCTTAAAAAAATGTATGCTTATATTGTAAACCTTACATTATTGGGACTTTGTGTCATGATATTATCGTTTGGCATCTATATGTGTTAGGCCATTTTCTATATCATGACCCATAAAGAGACTTTATATTAATATAATAGTTGTTAGGTATGATAATGATGGTGGGTTGGCAAGAATAAAAAGTATGATGGTAAATATGTAATAATGATATGTGTCAAGATAATGATTAAAGGTAAGGGTTTAATTGTTATTTTAATTAAATTTAGAGGTAAATTTGTGCAATTTAATATGAAAGTTATCCTTATAAATAGGAAAATGGACTATTCATTGATTTCAACATTAACTTCTTTCATATTCACTATTTATTACCTTAAATCCATCATAGATTGGGTCATACATTGCTTAAATCATCTAACTCTAATCATACTTTTTTAATTTTGTTTATGCTCAATAATAATTATATATGAATCATTATTCATTAGTGAGAAATCATAATAATCATCTAATTACATTCAACTCATAGTAGCTTACATTTCTCCTACATCTCATTTGATATTAATACAAGTATTTTCCTTAGACCATCTTATTGTAAAATAAGTTGTATTTTCTACTCTAGTTTATGCTATTAAATTCAATAAAGTGACTTATCATACAAATTCTAAATTTAGATGAAGAGCTCTACATCACTACTTCATTAAGTACTTACTCTTTACCTTTCTTGTTATTTTATATCATTAAAAATAAAAATATGAGCTCTTATTAGAATTTTACATTTTTTTATATTCTAAGATAGCTCTTAGTATATTGGCCATATTTATATCTTTTTATCCAAATTTTATATATTAAGGATTTCATTTAAAAAGCTTGTTAACTTTGTAGAAGAATATTGTCTTATGTTTGGCCATCTTGGCCCTTTTGATTATTAAAACATGATAAATAATTAATTTCTTAGACAAAATATCATTATGTCAACTTGTATTGGTCATAAGAAAGATCAAAATTAGATTAAATGTGTAATGTTAATTATTCCTTTTTGTTAGAAAAGGTAAATATTTCTCACCCTTAAGCACCAACAAACATAAAATAAGTTTTAAAGAATTTGTAGGCACCTATTAAAGAATTTTTGCTAGAACAAAAGAAGAATATCATCATGTTGATGTCATTCTACTTCTTCTTCATCCATCTCCACATCTTTCTATCAAATCTTATTATTGGACACCTATTAAATTTTTTATGTGCATCTTTAACTATTATTACGAGATAGATGATATTATCCTTCTTCTACATCATTGAAGACGATGAGATCTAAAAGGATGAAAATTATGATCTATAAACTCTTTTTAAGTAATTCCCTAAACACTATAAGAAGTCATTATCTAATATGGATAAACATTATGTTGACCAATGATGCATGTCTAAAGAACAAAAAGGGCTATAAATAATCAGTTTAGTTTTAATGGACAACACAACATGAAAATCTTTTTTTGATTGGCTTATTAATGTAGTCTAAAAATTTGATTATATGTTGATGTCTAACAAGTGAGAAGTTTGATTTTAGTGCATGATTCTAATTAGTTGTACCAATATATGTAAAATTAATCCTATGTAAAAATCTAACAAATGAGACAAACCACTAATTGCCTCAAAGAATGAAATGAATGAGAACTCAAAGCAAAAATTTGTATCCTGAGTTTTCATGATTACCTCATGGATGAGATGACCATACTTTGATAAAGATATTTTTTTCACAATTTTTGTATAGTTTTTTTTTTCCTTCTATGTATAACCCTTTTAGGCAATCCCTTTTTTAAGATCATCACATCACCACAACCAAAATCACCTTCAATCCTCTCTCCTTCTACAAGAGAGAAGAAGAAATGAGAGAAAAATGAAGATAAGGAAAAAAACAAAGGAAAGGGAGAGAGGAAGAATTGGATTGATCCATCATCTTGGGTTATTAGGCTCTAAATCTACTTTATTGTGAAATTATTTGACTTAAAAACCAATAAATCCCTATTAATAATCATAAACTACATCATCCAAGAAAATTTTAATACTTCTTGCTAATGAAGATACTAACCTAGATTTCTATAACTCTTTATGGTAGATGAGATAAGAATAGAAAATAACCCTATCAAAGTTTTAGAGGATGCCTATGGAAGGAAAAAGGTAAGGGATTATTTTACTGTAAGAATTAAATCACTCGGCATGAACACTATTGGAAAATCAACTATAATTGACAACATAACTGCAGCTTTTTGCGCGTCAAAAATAACATGCCTTTTTTGAACGACATAGCAATGGAATATCAGTGATTTAATTTCCAATTGCAAAAATACTGATAAAACTATTTCATCTTCTCAGAATTTATTTTTGAAAGCATCTATAGACTTTCCAACAGTATAAAACTTTAAATTTTAGTTATGATGTTGTTTAGAATTGACGGCTCTGAGCCATGTCTTAGCCATTAGAAATGGTCTTGATCTACAGCCCCAAGCCGAAAGCCCTCATTTCCTTTTTTTTCTCTGTTGCACTTGCTCGAAACCCTCTTTTCTTCCCTCCCCAATTTTGCCCAAAGCCCTCACCTTCAATCAAGAAGGATGGATTTGACTTAGCTAAGAGAACAATGAAGGGATTGCGGCTTACAAAGACCAACAAAACTCTGGTTTTTCTCACCTCTCCTCTCAGCCTTTACCAACTAATCTTGTCACACAGTTCTACCCCTTCGCTCATTCCTTTCTTGATTTCACCCTAAAATTCATTAACCTTTTTTAGACATAGGGTCTGTTTTGGGCAGCTGTAGCTTATTGAATAATCTGCTGATAAGCTGATTAAAAATAATCTGCTGATAAGCTAGGTGCGGTGACTATTACAATTTTTTTTTGTTAAAGTCAAACCGTTGCCAATAAGCTCCCACCACACCTAGATGTGCGGTATGAAAACATTGTTTTCTGCGTTTTGAAAATGCATAAGCTGCCAAAACGCAGTTTACCCGAACAGACCAATAGTCACTATTTGAGCTGGCAGGGAAGACATAGTCTCAACTTTCTCATCCTTTTATTGCACTCCTACTCGTAACCTGTGAGGAAGGTAAGCTTGCTCCTACCATTTTTCATCTTCGCTGAAACCAGTGAGGAAGGTAAGCTTGCTCGCACCATTCCACCTCTTTAATTTGATTTTTTACGTAAGTGATGTGTAAATATATAAGAATTGTGTGTTATGCAAAATTTCACAAATATATTTGTTTTGCATTTTGTCTCTATGTGTAACGGTTTAAGGGTTTAGGGTTTAGGTTTTAGAGTAAATCCTTACAAAAAATCTAAAAATGAAATTAGAATTACATTAGTGTTGGATTTTACCGATTTCAATGAATTAGATAAATCTAGATTTCACTAATTTTGGCATTAAGATGTTGTCTAAAAATAGATAAAATTTAAAGTACTAGACTTTACTCAATCTTTTAAATCTGGATTTATTTAATCCATAATGGGTTAAATGTCAAAAAATGTTTGGTAGTTGGTGAAGTTAAATTCCGTAAATCCATCGGTTTGTAGGATTTAATAAATTCAGGCATTACGGGCCAAATTCGTGAAATTTGAATTTACGGAATCCCAGATTCTATTTTACGAAGAATGACCCTTTATCAGGATTCAGCCTAACTCCAAGTTAAATCCTAGTCTAAACCTCTTACCAGACATCCCTTAAATCAGAGTTAGTAGAATTTTTGGCGCTATATAGAAAATATTTGGTACGTAGGGTAAGTCTGTGAATTTTTCTTGAACAACTACAATCGCTTAAAAATTAGTTGACTTTTGGTTCGTACATCAAGCTCAGATTGAAATTAATGCACTGAGCAAAAACCCAAAATTTTAGATCTAATTTTTTTTCGGCTTGAAATAAGTTCATTTAAAATCTTACTGATGTTAGGTATGTCGAAGATCATTAATCGATCAAACATTGATTTGAATAACAACAAAATGTTATCAATTATGAATTAACAGATAGTCCAAACTAATATTTAGTTATTTTGGTGTTCAATTGGATTTAAATTAGATCTATAGGTTAAAATTCATTAAGGTGTCTCCTTCTAATACTGTCTACCATTGTAGCTATACCAACCCTTTCATGGATATATTTGTTTGTTATTTTATCTCCAAATATAAAGCCAATCATAAACCTAAGCATTCTCATCTCCGTAACTTTTAACTACATTTGTTTGGCACCTCTCAATATATTCTGAGAAGGAAATACTTTCATATGATGTAAGAGTGTATATTTCATCATCAAATGGAAAATCTAATTTGCATTGTAGAAATGGAAATTCACTTTGAAAGTTATGTTCTATAATGTCATGAGCATGCATAATGTTAAAAGTGAATTTTCATTTTGGCAATGAAAATTAGATTTCTCATTGGATGATGAAGCGAACAATCTTACATCATGTGAATTATTTCCTTCTCATAATATGTTTATGTGTCCAAGTAATATCGTAAAAGTTGTTGAGAATAGAATACTCAGGTGGATCAGTAGCTTTACACTTTGAGAGAAAATGTGTATGAATATACTCATAAAAGGCTTGGTGCAGCTATACTGACAGACAAAATTAGAGCCAAATTTTGAATCAATGTTTGACGATTATCGAGCTTCGACAATCATAAAAGACATGCAAATTTTGAGCCAAATTGTGATCAGCTCGAAAGAAATTTGATCCAAAATTTTGACTTCCACCTTGGCTAGTTTATTTTGATCTAATCTCTATCTTAGCCGAAATTTGAATCAATTAACTTTTAAGCTATTATCGTTGTTAAAGCTATGCAAAATGTTCACTCATTTTAATGATTTGATCGACTATTGTTACAACTCTGCCATTACATCTATTACTAAAATTAAATTCAATGTATTTAGTTGAATGCACTTTATAATTTGTTGATTATTGTCAGATTTATAGGTACATTATTAAGGGAACATTTAATATGGATAAAATTGATTAATTTTTAAATATTTGTAGTAATTTGGAGAGATTTAATGTCAATTTAACATTCATACCAACATGGCGCAAATTCCATCGGCCAATCAAAAATAATCTCAAGCACATTTTATATAATTTTTTGGGTTAATTTAAATTATTTTTAATTTATTTTAACTAGAAATTTTATGTGATTATTAAAATATTCCTTAATATTATAAGAACATTTCATAAAAATTTTAAGATAATTTGAACACATGAATAATTTTAGTTAAAATTTAATTATTTTTTTTTGAAACAAAATTATTAGTATTTAAGATATATTTTTAAAATATTATGGAATATTTTTCTTAGGAACTATTCCATTAAATTTTGGATTTATTTGAATTATTTTAAATTTTTGGTTAATTACTATTTTATTTTAAGAAAAAAATCAATTTAATACAAAAAAATCCCAAAACTTATGAGAAAATTTTGTGGAGTCAAAGGTGACCTAAAAACATTCAATAAAAATGTGAGATTATTTTAAATTAATTTGAATATTTTAGAATGATGATCTTATTTAATGAAATAAAATTAATTAAAAGTTTAATTTAAATCCAAAACTTTGGAAAACTTTAGAAGAGGCTAAGATAGAGCTTTTAATGCCTCAATAAAAAGTTGGACTCATTCAAATTTGAGGTGAATTTTCATTGAAATATTTATCATTTTTTTATTTAAACTAAACTAATAATTAAATTAAATAAAAATCTATAAAATTTCCAAGATAACTTAGAGTAGACTCTTATTCACTATGCTTTGTCTCAATTCCATGAGCACCACTTCTTTAGTATACAAACTCTTGGATAGCACTTATTTAATAGCTTTATTAAGCCCATTTAGGAGCTTTGTGGAAGACATCTCTTGGAAGACCCAGAGGATCAAGATAGAAGATAAGGTTATAGGAATGTTTGCATGAGCTTACTAAAAGATTTAACTGTGTTAATTCAAAGGAAAAAGCTCCCTTCTAACCTTAGTAAAAGCTAGTCACATTTAGCTTAAGTCAACTTAGGCAAGTCAAAAAATGGCTATCTAGCCTTAGCATTTAGTGATGATTAGCTAAGTTTGTTTTTCAATAACTTTTAGAGGTCGGAGGCTCTATGAGAGCAGAGGAGGCGATTAAGGAAAGCTGAATGAAAACTCCTTTTAAATGAACCAAGGGTGACAAGGCATCCATTTATCCATGTCATCCCTCACCCTTTAAGCAGTGCATTGAGTCCTAAGAGAGGTTGTTCATGTAGTCAATTTGAGGAATGGTTTTGTGGTATGACTAATTTACTCGGGTGGGTTTAGATTTGACCTTCCAACATGTTTGGGTGCACCCAAGCTAGCCTGATTGACCTTGCTAGGTTAAGATAGGCTCTCAAGATCCTTAATTGAGCTTTGATTCCATTGATTTAGGCTTGAGGAAAAGTTTAGAAACGATTGGTTCAAGGAGTCCATTTAGGCTTCCATGTTGGGATTGTGCCCACATTGACCTAATATTAATAATAAAATCGGTGGATTTAGATATGGTTGATTGGAAAATCACTTAAAAAGGTAATTAGAAAGGTTTAATTTGATTGACTTAGTTCAATTCAACCAAATAGGGTCAAATTTGTTCAAGTTCCATGTCAGCTCAAATGGGGTCTAAAAGTGGTCAATATTATTTGAACTGAAATAATTGGTCAATTTAATTTGAATTTAGCTTGTTCTTGGGCTTGCCATTCGTAAAGGCTATAGGAAGCCATCTAGTAGTCACTAGAAAGAAACCATAGGTCTATAAGTATAGTCGAGATTTTTTATTTAGGTTTTTCTCCCCAAAATTAAGGACAACAAACACCATCTAAAAGGTTGGTGTACATCATCAACATCAACACTAATGCACATTAATCTCATTGTCTATGATCTTTAATAATATTGATGACGTCATCATCTAAAAGGCCGATGCATGTCATTGACATCAACTTTGATGTTCACCAACCTCATTCTCATACTCAATGTATGTCATGACACATCAGATCGAAGCATGCTTTCAACATCAACACTTACTTCTAGCATCAACAACATGACTATAATGAACTATTTTGTCTCTAGTCTCTTCTTTAGGGGGAACTATCGAATAGACTATAGCATAAGACTCCTCCAACTTCCATTATATAATTCTTTTTATACAATTCATGTCTTGTATATTGTATCAAGCCTTCATCACCTATCAATATATATATATATATATATATATATATATATATATATATATATATATATATATATATATATATATAT
>NEWO01000462.1:9497-42229 GCA_003013225.1 Phalaenopsis aphrodite | reverse complement strand
ATATATATATATATATATATATATATATATATATATATATATATATATATATATATATATATATATATATATATCATTTGTATATATATATATATCATTTGTTAATATGTAATGTTAGTAGAATCATTTCAATTAAATCATAGCGTAGTTTCTTTTTTACTTTTTATGAAACATTGTAACAATTTTTCTTCCACTCTACCATCATTAGTATTCAATCATCGCAGCAATTTTTTTGGTCATAAAATTTAATTTAATTCTCTTACTAATTTTTTAAATTTGGATAGCTTTAAAATAAACTCTAAATCGAATTCAGATTTTAAATCCCATCCTTATTCCTTACTATAAATGCATGGCCTTTTTGTAAGCGTGAACTTGACCAATTGACGAATTCTTGGGCGTTTGGCGATAGTGATAAGAACTTCGATCGCTTATTGCGTACGTACACCGCATGTAAATTTGCGTGTGGTGTCTGATCTGGACCACTGAAATATATTTTTTTTTATTTTTATTTTACTGTTAGAGTGGGGCCCACCCACTCTATATTTTTTACTATCCAGATCGGACAGCACACGAAAATTTTGTGTGCGGTGTCCGCACCTAATAATTTTTCATAATACAAGATATATATTTCGTTTCAGACAACTATAATTTTTCTATAAAGTTGGTCGTAAGATTATGAGGAGAAAATCAGTTTTATAGTAAATTATGATACACATTAAAAATATTTTTTTTAAAAAAAAAGTTAAGACAATATTTTACTCTTAACACCGTTTAGTAATTGGGCAAAGAAATCGGAAGAATCGACACAAACCAAAAGGAAAACATGGAGATTTAACGATGTTCGGCAATTTGCCTACGTCCTCGTGAGCAGAGTGGAAGTTTTCCTTTAGATTTCACGAAAAAAAAGTACACATCACTTTTAGGATTATAATACAATATATATATATATATATATATATATATATATATATATATATATAACCCTAGCATACAATATATAATTACAAAATTACCCCTGTACCCTACCGCGAGGGCTTTGACCCCGCACTCCCAATCCACATAACAAAACACTCCCCGATTAGACAGATGTTTCCACTCCGCCCCGCTAGCTCGCTCCGTTGCACTCCAGCATCTGTTTCTTATCTGGTACATGAGTCATATCTAACAAACACTTATATTTTGACAGACCAGGTTGCAAAAAAATAATTTCTAATCATAAAATTTTCTATATGAAAGCAAGAAAAAAATAATTCTTTAAATAAGTTTATGATTGAGATCTGAAATACAAAATAGGAGATAGATCAAAGAAAACCATATTTATCTAAAACAGTTCAAGAATTATTTTGACATGATTCAAGCAGAAGGGTGACAAATTATTATGATTACTCTACAGAGAGTAGAAAAGGAAGGTTTTTTTGAGGCTTCCAATGAATTGTTCAAGGAAAATTTTTTTGGGGCATTTACAAACAACATGACTACCATTTACATATCTTGACATCTTAACTTAGTTTTTGACATTTATAGCAAATATATCTTTCTTAGCACATAAAAAACATAATCATTTTAATTTTTGAAAAGTGAAATGCACCTTTTCATGCTTATGTAGTAGGTTGGTACATATGTAAAATTTGAAGTTAATTTAGGTGTAGATATGTAAATAAATAGGTATTGCATAAGACAAATTCTATGCCATTCTATTATATAATATAAACACTACTAGATTAGAGGATGATAAGAATTTACAATGTTATAACAATGTGATTATTGAGCTTGGTGGTATAGGATTTGAGGAAAGAAACTATGAAATTGTCAAGGAAAACATATTTTGAGAAAGAATTTGTAGTTAATTATATCATAAATAAGTCTCCTTCCATGTTTAAAAATATGATTCCTTTTTTAATATAAAGAAATGGCTAATATAGTAGATTAGCATTCACAAGGAAAAGCTTTCTAATGTTATTTATGAAGAGATTAAATCAATAAATACTAGCACTATTTCTAATTGATAAGTGGGAACATGATGATTTTATGTTCTATGGTGAGTGAAAAAGATAGACATCAGGAATAATAATTTTCATTTTTAGCTTGTTTATGTTGCTTGTGTTCAATTATATAATTTTTTTTTCTTTTTTTACTTAGAAGGTGTTAAAAGCTATATTTATTTTTGAACATTAATTATAATATTGTTACCTTGAACATTAATTATAATTAGTATACGCTTATAAACGCTCTTAATTATGCAGATAGATTTTAGGAAATGTTTTCTTTGAAATTTATGGATGAGCTATGTTATCATGAAGATAAACAAAGTTTGTTTGCTCAATTTCTAATGCTAGCTTCTAATTAGAAGCCAAATTTTAAAACAAAGAACAACATCGTTTTTGAAGAGGAATTTTAACTACGATCAGGTGGATCAATCTCAATTCTTAAATTTATCTTAGTGCTAGGTCATGACAATATAAGGCTTAGAGATGAAAATCATGTAAACAGTACAAAGATTCATTAATATGTGTACTTATCGTGACAATTGATTCATCATGGTGTTATATATATACAACTTCTATAAATACATCTAAAGCTTATGAAGCATCATTCTATCCTCAATCCTCCATGATTCATTCAACTATGAGAGCTTTGGCACACCTTTTAAATCTATAATGGAAATATTTTATTACTTATTATAAATTAAACACTTGAAGCATGCTTTATTTTATTTTATTTTTGGAGCTAGTGTGTTTAAAAAAAAATTTAAATGATAACTTCAAAATTGAAAATTGAAGTATAAACCAAAGTTTCCTGGTAGCTAATAATCATAACTTCAACTACATTCATAATCTTTACATATGAAGAAAGAAAAGAAAAAAAATAGTGCATTATTTCTTCGTTGCATGAAAAAGTTTTAAAAGAAGGAATTTGTCAAATTAGTCCATAAGAAGAAAATCAAAAGCTTTTAATCGAGAGAAAAAAAAAAGAAAAAGAAACAAAAAAAAGCAAAGAACTCTTAAAATAGGTTCACATGAAAGAGAAAAAAATTATTATTACGAACAACAAAAGTCAATCAGAACTATGTATAGAGATGGTCGATCAATCACCCTGCACCATTTCATTTTCGAACTTTGATGGCATCCCAAAAATCTTTGATGATGAATAATTAATTGGGGAACTTGATGTTAGAAACATTGCATAGAAATAAGCATAAATAAAAATTTTATGAAAATATAGAATATTAGAATTGAAAACTAAACAATTCGTTTAAACATAAAAATGAGAGCTAAAATAAAAGATCATATATGTATAAGTTTGACAAGCTTTCTAAACATTTGTTTTGCTCCCTCATTTTCGGTCTTTTAAAGATTACTAGCATATGTCCTCCATGCTACAATGACAATCAATGCAAACTTGTTCTCCACAATGATTACTTTGACAAATGGAATTTGTGTTTTCTCTATCAATCAAACAACTAACCTCTACAAAGAATCTGTTTCAAATGATGAACAAAATAAGGAATTAAGCTTCTAAATCTGTGTTCTTAGCCGCAAAACACTCTTACAAAGATTTTGCAAGTGTTGTAATGTTTAGAATAATAGATAATTCAATCACATGGGTTGTATGTTTTTGTCTATTTCTTAGTTTGAAAACTTCTAGATTTCATATGAACTAATCGTTTAAGTTATATACTTCTATGTTACAAACAGATTAATCATTGGGCTAAAAATTTAAAATTTAATTTTTCATTAATCTCTTAACTAATTAAATCTCTAATAATCTCTTACATGAATCAATCTGATCCACACAAGAAAAAAATAAAGATAGTTTTCTATGTCTTCTTTTGCTAAGAACTGCATAGTATAGGGCCTCAACTCATTAAACCATTGAATTCATTCTTTTATTGCCTCAACTCTTATTCCTCTCATTAAACCATTAAGATAACATATCCAATATGTTTTCTTTTGACTTTATATGTTCAATAGCTATCATTCTAATTAAGTGCAATTGCTTGACAATATTATTTTGATGATGCATGTTCCCTGATTTATTGTTGTACATAATATTTTATGCCCATTATGATCTTGTGAGCTTAACAACAAACACTCCACCATATTGGCCATTAAAGCATTGAAAGCAATATTGAAAACCTGCTTCCCATTGATTAACGATACAATCCATGCTCATTTCTTGTTTATTGTGCTTTAAGAAGTACATAATTGGACAGAAACATTTTAGAAAAGCCATGATTGGACAGAAAAGGGGAAAAAAAATCAGAATATAAAATAGCACATAATGATAAAACAACAAACTGCAGCTTGCTACAGAGCTTATTAGCAGTGATATCTATTGGCTGGCCAGGCATGATTGCAGAGCATCTGGGAACAAAAGATCATCGAGTCAGTTTTCCATGGACCACGTAGGCACATGGAAAAAGGCTGATGAAGATGCAGTAATTAATGTTCTTTCGACGCTTGAACTGCTTCAGAATGCGATGGGTTTCTCAATTTCTGTGCAATTCTGATCTCATTTTTTAAATAATAAATTTTGTTTTCTTTATTTGAATTATTTTGTGGGGTGGAACTGTTTTTCATGTATTTAGTTTAAAAAAAGTTTGAGATTTTTAAAGCTGACCGCTTATTATTAGTTTTAATTAATGTTGAAACCTGATCTATTCATCAATCACTACCAAGCAGTAGTGTTAATAATTTGGATTGTTGATTAGTGTGTTCATATGAAATGACACTCTTATTTATAAACGATGATGATACAATATATAAAATTACATGTTTATCCAAACATTAAAGTGGGTACATAATATTTTAGGTATTTCACATGTATAGGCTTTCAGCTCGATTGCCTATGACTCGGTCGGCTCTAGTTTGGCAAGACCTGTTCATCTGACTATGTTGTAATGGTGTTTCAAGTCACCTTTGATGGTTCTCAGGTTTACGGGCTTGACCAGATCGGCTTGAATTTGCTAATCGGTTGTTACTAGTCTAGCTGCCAACTTTTGCTCTATAGACAAGGTACTCTTGTATGGGCAAGAATAGGCTATCGTACAAAGGATGAATCACCATGATCCAATAAATTGCTCACTTCTTGACGAATCGTTCCTCGGCATGCTCTACTGTGATTATGTTACGGTCAGTTCTCAGCCCCGGATTAGGGATCTCAACGCGCCCATGAGATAACTGGTGATATTGAAATCTTTCCTTGAGTCAGTTTATGGCTAAAGATAGGTCGATGTCTCTGCTCGGCTCAATTGGTCAAGGTCTTCGGTTTGGATGGCCTACTTTTGATCGACCCCTTGCCCTGGTAGGGGGGAGCTACACCTGACCAGGCAGATCCTTTGATATTTGGTTGGTAAACCCTTAGTTTCCTGCTAGTGGGCCCTGGGTTTTCCGATGGCGGGCCTTGGTCTTCCGCCTGTGGGTCTTCCTTAGCCTAACGCCTTTTACCTTTGTTAGTTGGATCTCCTCTAGATTTGTGCAAATGTGCTTCTCATGTACATAATTATATCTTCAATTCTCTTACTTATTAAAAGTGATTGTTGTGATAAGAATAAAAAAACATTAATATAAGAAATTGATCATATGTAATGACTCAATAATCAAAATTCTTCGATTTTTGTGCCCTTCGTACTCAGTTTTGAAGGCTTCGAATTACTCTCTCAGAGTCATCGAGATGGTAAGACCGGTTTTGCCAGCGTTGTCAGTTAGCTGAGCTTGATTGCCTTTGATTTTATCTTTAACTTAGAGAAATTTTCTTTTTTCTTTTTGATCATTGTATAGAATGTGTTGGAAATTATTTGTAAAAGCATGAAATAAAGTGAAGCTATCAGTTTGTTTTCAACCTTTTTGTTTGCATTTTACCTCTATCATGTATGTTATTTTTTTTTCTGTGATACTTGCTCGGTTTGTGATGATTAATTAGTAGACTTTTCTAAGAATATTTTAGGTCAATTTTGTTGAGTTATCGCCCGACTCAAGCTTTACACTTCTTATGTCTCAACTCCTCAGACAAATCGTCACCTTAGATGAGGCATACCTTTTATCATCCATATTAAGTGGAACTTATCGTAGCCTTTATGGGGGTAACTGTTGAGACTTATTACCAGGCAGATTCATATACTACCCACTGCATATCTTATTGCTCACAGTTAGGGAATCACCACTAGATCTTGGCCCTTTCTGAGTTAAAAGGCAGGTTTTTACGATGTGTGAGAGTTGAAGGCCAATTCTTGTGTATTTTTTTAATCGAATAATAATTGAACCGATTGGATGTTAAGCCTCGCTATCGGTTTTGTTCACTTAAATGAACTACAACTAACGAGTCGGCTCAATTTTCCCGAGTGTCATTTGGATCCTGGATGAACTGTTGCATTAACTCCTCAATTTTCCTAAGTGACGGTCGAACATATTTCAGGATATCGATCTTGACTTCCTCGATGGTACGCTTGTTGGTCGATTGGTGCCGACCCAACACTGTCAAAGTATTGATGTTGGTTGAACAAAGCTGACACTTCCTCATGGGGGTACTACTCCCTTCCCTAACCTAGTGCATGTCAAATGACATCCAACATTTGATCTTTTGGTTCTCAAACACTTCAACAAATGACATCCAACATTTCAACTCCTAAATCTGTTGGTTCTCAAACACTTGGGTACATGCCATGGTGTTAGTGTCTTAATTTTGGGTTTCTTCATCGTGGGTTGTTCCTCTTTTTATTTGTGGCATGGTCCACACTTACTGCATCTCTTATGATATTAAATCCTGATATGTCCATGAATCGCACATAAGGAATAAAGTGTAAGACAAGAGAGAGAGAGATGTACTATAATGAATAGAAATCCAGATTGTTGATTAGTCATTTCACATGAAATAATCCCCCTATTTATATAGGAGGAGGGAAATTACATATCTACCTCTGCTTTTAAGGGGTTGTTATAGGAAATTTTTGGTATTTCACATGTATAAGCTTTCTGTTCGGCTACCCAATGACTTAGTTGGTTGAAATCGGTCAGACTTAATTTGGCAAGACTTGTTCAACCAACTATGCTGAATCGGGGTTGCTGCCTAGCCCATGATGGTCCTTGAGTCGACATGACTCGACTCGATTGGCTTTGACTTGTCGGACTGTTCTTAGTCCAATTGTCGATTGTTTATCCCTAGCCAAGGAACTCTTGTCGGTAGGGTAAGGCTAGGCTATCTTGCAGAGAGTAAATTAATATAGTTTGATAAGTAGCTCGCTCCTTGACGAGTCGTTCCTTCATGATGCTTTATTGTGATTATGTTATGGTCGTTTCTTGATCCTAGATTAGAGATCTCAAGGGTGTTCGTGCGATAGCTGGGGATATTGAAGTCTTACCATGAATCGATTTATGATGAGAGATAGATCAATGCATCTGCTCGACTCAAGTGACCTCGCTCTTTGATTTGGATGGCTACTTTTGGTAAACCTCTTCTGTTGGTGAATGTTAATTTCCAAAGAATGGACTCTTGGTCTTTCATTGGTCCTTAGCCTACCTCCTTTATACATTTGTCCATTAGGCCTCCTCAAGATTTGTGCGGATGTATATTTGATGTAAAATTATAATTTTTTTTAGTAATGGAAAACTGAAATTATAATTATCTTTTCATTTATTTCATTTATTTCATTTAGGATTTTTAAATTTGATTTTTTAAGCAGCATTTGCTTAATAGAAAAAAATGCTCTTTACATTGAGAAAAAGCTTTTTTAGTTTATTTTTTTCTAAAGAAGGAAAGCGCAATCTTATTAATTATATTTTTGTGAATTTGAAAAAATAATTTAATTTTTATTATTTAATATGTAATTTATTTATTTTTTTAATTTGAAATTTAATTTTGCCAAATTTTTCGCCAAGAAAAATCACAATAAATAACATAAATGCTAAGATATAAAATTTGGATGTACAAAGATAAAATCCACCAAACCTCGAAGTGAATGTAAGAAAAAAACTACGAGACTACTCTTAAATGTAAACGTGTATGTTAATCTTAGTATATTAATTTGGAGCACGTCATACTCCAAACGGGAAAATATTTGCATACATAAGACGCACGCAGCGCTGCGTACATCCAGGGGTTATTCAGGGGTACATGGGGGTTATATCGGGGTTATACTCCTCTGTAACCTCCCTGTAACCTACATGTAACCTACAAATGAGTTTCGCGCTTCTCTAATTTTATGGGAATAAATAAGTTACACGGAAGTTACATGGGAGTTACACTGAGGTTACAAGAGGGTATAACCTGGATATAACCCCCCTTACCCCCTGAATAACCTCTGATGTACGCAGCGCTGCGTACATCTTATGTACGCAAATATTTTCCCTCTAAACGATAAGTTGAGCTATTGCTCTTGCATGTCCTCCTTTTCTATTGGTGTTGACTCCTGGACTGAATATTACACGAACAGTTACTCATGCAAAACTGAACTAATAAGAGATGGCAAAAAAAATGTTGCTTCTGAGAAGGTGGTGTCACAATAAGCAGCCATAACTATCAGGCTTACTAATCGGTACACCCAAGGAGATGTTGGATTAAAAAATGTAGAACACATGAATGGCGACTCTCATCAACCTCGTGGGAAGAATTTTCTGTCTGAACTCCGGACATAGCTCTCCGTGCGGACTCCAATAATATGTCGCCACGTGTGCTACGTCGCCGGAGTTACATTGGGGTTAATAAATTGGAACCTCGGAGTTTATTTTCGGGTTATTTCGGGGTTACTGAAGAGAAACTCATATATTCCACTTCAATAACCCCAAAATAACAACCGCGAAGATTATTTCGGAGTTATTGCAGATTTCGCACCTAGAGCTGTGTCCAGAGTACAGATAGTGTGATATATTAGATAAGTAGGCCAATTGTTGCATTCTGTTGCATAAATCCTCGAGCTTATTAACCACTAACAACATTGTAGTGCCACCATTACCACTAACAAATAGCTAGAATAAACCCTTTACCTCCATTATGAACGCATACTTCATAATAAGAATTGATTCAAACTATAAATTTATCAAGACAATCATCTAAGTGTCAGATCAATAAAATTTATGACATTCCATGGCTCATTCGACAAGTGACCTTGGATTGTATGTGTTTGGAGGGTTCACTAGAGCTCTAAGCAAGTGTAATGTAACCTCTGATCGATACTGTCACATGTACTCCACAACTCTTCTCTCTCTCTCTCTCTCTCTCTCTCTCTCTCTCTCATTAGTGGCAGTCTTCCACTCATCACAGCCCTTCCCTCTGCCATCAACTCACTGGAGGCCTGTTTTCATGGGCTCCATAGCAATCTTGTGCAAACTCATTCAGATGTGTGCCACGTCATGCAGTGTCAACATATGAGTGGAACTCTAGCCTCTTAGGTGATAATCATTTCTGTGATGCACAATTTCGCAATACATATCCGTATTTGGTAGCTTTATGATTACAAATAACCTATAGAAATTAAAAGAGTTAAAATTAGAAATTTTAATGAATTTGAAGTTTAGAGTGTAGTTTATTTTGACTTAATTTAGAATTCGGTTGATTTGACAGAATTTGAATTACATCATTTATGTAAAATATTATAGGCAAGTCGCCACCCGCCGCCTGCCGTCTGCCGCCTGCATCACACTGCCCACTCCCCTCTTTCCTGGGGAAAATATTTACATACAAAAGACGCACGCAGCGCTGCGTACGTCAGGGGTTATTCAGGGGGTACAGAGGGGGTTATATTCGGGTTATACCCCCCTGTAACCTCCGTGTAACTCCCTTGTAACATCCGTGTAACTTATTTGTACCCATGAAATTACAGAAGCGCGAACTCATTTGTAGGTTACAGGTAGTTTACAAAGAGGTTACAAGGGGGTTACAGCGGGGTATAACTCCGATATAACGCCCCTGTACCCCTAAATAACCCCTGGACGTATGCATCGCTGCGTATGTCTTATGTACGCAAATATTTTCCCTTTCCTGGGCCGCAGGTCCCCACTAACCTTTGCCCATCTAAATATATTATTTTCAACATATTTCAAATCAAATAAAAAATATAAAATTCTTTGTTTATTTTACAGTGAACCAAACAATTTGAAAGCATTTCAAATACATTGTAATCATGTAATCATAGTACTCTATAAACCTTTTACATTACAATTCATTTTTAATAGACCAAATAGCCCCTAAGTGTCCATCTAAACCACCTAAGAGGTATACAAGTTTGTAATTTAATCTATCCCAAGTAAAATGTGGTTATAATAGTGGGGTCCTACGGGTGATGGTACACCATGTCTAAGATAGGATGACAACATATAAATCATTATAGTAGTTAGTTCATGAAGCCCGCCTCTTATCCACACAAATAGCTATTGATTCAAATAATGTAAGCCCATCAACTTAAAGCCTAAGATTATTGCAACAACCTAAAATATCATGATCATCTCGCGTACTAGTAAATGGAACATGTAGTATCTGGTGACCAACACACCCTAAGTTCTATAAGAAGATGGTGATCTAATATAATATATTGTTAGTCTCTGATACAGTCGAGCAACATCTCTCATAACTGTCCCAACCATGAACATGTACACTATCACTCCCTCATCATAAGCAAATGTGAACTAGTTTTCAGAATAGTACATTACAAAAAAAAAAAAAAAAAAATTAATAATTACACAAATTAGTTGTATGCATGGCTAGGGTTAAAAAGTAAAGTTGACCAAATACCAATCTCATCTCGATGGCTAGCTCTATGAGATACACAATGTTAAGTAATGTCTTGATGAACCTCTGATAGTGTTGGACCAAGTACATCTTCCACTGCGGGTCATGGTGTTTAGCATCAGTGACGAGTGTGTTCACTTATGGTACCTACTCTTGTGATGTAACTCAAAAATGTGATGTTTTACATAATTGATTTTATTTTTTATTTCATGATTATAATGATTTTAAGCGTGTGAAAGATATTTTTGTTGTGTTTTTGAAAAGTATATATTTTATTAGGTAATTCAGGGAGCAAAAGAAATAAAATGAATGCAAAAATACCAAAGTGCAGAAAATAGGGAGGGCACCTATGCCAAAGAACAGCGCAATCATGCCACAGGGCAGGTAACAAAGAGCACACACCACCATACTCCAAAGAGGACAGCAAACCTCTGACATATAGTGGCAAGGGGGCAACAATTCCACAGGATTCTGATTTTGGAAGGTCTATACACACTGTTTGAAGCCATAAGCATATAAAGCAAGCATTGGAAAGCTATGAGAACACCTTTAGCCATTGGGGTTTTGCCTCTAGGGTTTAAGGTATTCCTTGGGGCTTCTAAAGTTTCTTCCTAGGGTTTGTTCGAGAGAGTTTTTTCCTATTTTCCTCTTTTCATGTTCTTCTATCAAGAGTTTGGAGAGATTATGAAAGGAGATTGAGTGCACTTATATGAAATAGGTCTACGGATGCTTGTATTGAATAGAGAGAACCACAATGTATTGCAAGAATCGGTTGACTCGTGTTTAAGTTTTTTGTACTTCTTGCATTTTTTTGCTTTTTTATACCTGCAATAACAAATGTTGTGCTTTTTTTTACTCATTCTTTATAGTTAAATTCATTTTCATAGTTTTTTTTTATGTACAGGATGTGATTTTCTTGCCATTTTATCTTATGTATTTCGTTCCCTAGATGTCTTTTTGAGCTTGGATTTTGTATTTTGATGTGTTCACTTTTCATTCTAAATTTACTTTTAATCTGACCCGATAGAAAGTTAAAATCTCTTTTAATCTAGAATTTCTAACAATCACCAAGAAGAGCAAGAGCTTAACATACAATACCTTAGTGAAATAGACATATTGCCATTAAAAAATTATAACCTAGAAATGGGACTAGAGGATTCTTAGGAAACACTGTATAGTTAGGCCCCACTTAACTGTAATATAGTTTTCAAATCCTCTTATAACCTAATCATAGGCTAAGGACATGTCATTGGTTGTCAACAATAGTGTGTGTTTCAAAGGAAAACATTGATAAGTTACTCAACAAGCATCACAGGAGTATATACCTTTCATATCTAAAAAACTACAAAATAAATTTATTTTTTTTTCTGCATTAGGACTTTAGAACTTTTCATATCTACACAATGAACTTTCAAACTAGGCTTAAGAGTTTAGTAAACCAAAACTTCATTTGCTAGAGATATTTTAACACTTTTTCCGTGGAATCGATATGCAGACTATTATTTCATATATACTTGATCGACATATATATTAACATGATTGACAAACTTTTCTCGTAGTGATTTCGACCAACATGTTTTTGGCAATGTTGTCGGGAAAAAAGAGTTAAAATTTTTCTGACTTTAGGAGAATTTTAATCGAACAACTTAGAGTTTAGGTTTGAACTGTCTTCTATTTCTTATTTTCAATTTTTTTTATTGTGCCTTGTTGTATCGTACTTATCTGTGCATTGTCATTCTTGTCTCACGCCTAAGAACATGCTTCTATAGGGGAATATTTGCTTGATTTCCCTCCTCCTTCCTCCACTTGGTGCTCGCAGTACTCGATAGAGCCCACTCGAGCCTTCTTCCCTTTGGTTTGATTGTACTGGGTGAGTCTCTTGTCTCCTTCACCTTCTCCTTCTGTGATTACTTCTCTATCGCTAACGCTCCCTCTGCCTTCTCTCGTTCGCTCGTCTGTTCCAATTGGTGCACTCAGCGTGAACGAGGGATACAACTATTATGTCGTAACTGAAAAAGTGGCTCCTTACAATATGTTTCCATTACTATTATCATTATCATTTGATATTTATTTTTTTTTATTTTGGGTTATTACAATCTCTCCTCCTTATAAAAATTTCACCATCGAAATTTGTAAATCTACTTCAAGCCTCAAATCACTTCTCATTAAATAAAATTTTAATTATCCATAAATTTTCAGAAGGTTTAAATCTCATTCAACGAGATGAAACATAAATATAATAAAATAAGAATTGATACAAAATAACTAAACTCACATTCCCCATCAACAGAAACAGGGTAACATCACATCTAAAGCAAGGTAACATAATAACGCACCACCTCTGAAACATAAAACCTTAAAAAGAAACTCCTAAAACATGTCATAAAAGACGAAACTCATCTTTGTAAAATTAACATCATCAATAGGTTCTTCAGGCTCATTTTAAGGGAATAAACTTGAGGTCAAACCGGATGCCTTGGTTGAACCTGAGTAGAAGTTGAAGCTATGGACTCTATCTTTCTCTACCCATATGAAATCTTCTATGAAAGAACTCCACCAGGTTTCTGTTCATCTTAGGTTTTTTGGCCAAGTGACGAGCGGTTACTAACTATGTGACTAGGCTGACAACACCAGTAGCATGTGTTTGAGGCCATCAAACATTCACATTTATGTTATTTTTCACATTTGGCATAAGTGACTATGGTGCTACGAAAAGTGGCATCACTGAAAAGAACTGAATTTAGGCTTCTTCGCATTGTATTCTTCTGATTCATATATGTGCTCTCCTTCATCAATACCCTTCCTCTTGTGCATCTCCTTACGCTTTTGAATAAGCTGATAATAAATATCTACTCGTCTGGCTCACTTCACTAAAACTAAATAGTCATCAATCCCCAAAGGCACTGATAGTTAATGATCGAATCCTTCAATCTTGAAAGGAATTTGTAACAATTCGCTTCTGCAGTAGCTATCAACTGTGGAGTATACCTTGACATTGCAGTGAACTATGTTTCATACTTCATAACTGACTTATCGCCTTGTTTCAACTTGATGAAGTTTTCCTGTCTCTGTCTTCGTGCGGATAGTGGAACAAACCATTCTCTGAAAATCACAAAAAAAAAATCTTTTCAGCCTATCATCATGTTGGGTATGTCCCCTAACCTGTCCTAACGCTGCCCACACCACCACCTTTTAGGTTCTCCATCCAACATAAATGTAGCTAAAGGTACTCTTCTTTAATTAGGGCACATCATGCTATCCATCAACGAGTCCTCAGCTTCAATGAGATCTTCAATTCCCTTGAACAAAGTTGGACTCGAATCTTTTTTTTTAACCCCCGTAGGGAATTTTATCCCATCAACAAAAAAGTAAAAACACTCGGTAGAAGGTTCTAACTACACCCCAATACAACTCACATAAGAAAAAACTTATAAATCCTCTTCCTCTCCATACAACTCACACAACAAAACAAAAGAACACCATTAAATATCTTCTAATACTTATCCACCACAACTGCATAACATCCTACACGTTGATCTAGATCCTAAATAAACTGAGTCATTGTAGTCATCGTCTGGGTAAGGACATTCATATTAACATTAACAGTAGATGGTACTTCTTCATTTTCAACTGGACTTCCCTCTTCTATAGTCTCAGGTGCATTCATTTTCCTAAATTAAAATAATAATTTAATTAGTGATCTTAAAATTTTCAATTTTATTATTATTAATTACTTCGTAATTATCCTATTGGCTTTTTCATCAAGATTAAATTAATTATTCCTAAACATTGCACTGATACAACTCTTATCACAACCCAGTCCAGGGATTTGAATCATCAAAGCGGGAACTAACGGTCAGATGAAGGAAACCCATCTAAAAGCTCTCAAAATCTAACTCATAAAGTGTGGTGTGATGCAAAGAGCCAGCACAAATGGGAAGAAAATAATCTCAATCAGAAAATATTATGAAAGCAAATCAAGGATGCAACTAAGTATGAGTACATCTCACCTCTAGTCATTTTCTCATGGGGTTATTTGATCACATTGCGGGGGCAATTACCATGGTCATGGATTGGCCTAAGATAAATGAAACTTTTGAAATAACTTGAGTGAAGAACATAAAATGATACTTAAAATTCTATATCATAATGAAAATTTTGTATCATCAATAATGAGTCCATCCCATGCAACAATGAAGGATGACAAGCTAATTCACTCTTCTCAATAAGTTTACTCATTGCGGACACTATAAACAAGGAAACATAAATCTATCACTCACAAAATATATCTACTTCTGAAGAATAAGGCTAAATTCCTCAACAATACTTAGGATTTATAACAGCCCTATTTCATCATTTTTTTCCCTTCCTTGGGAGAAAATACATTCAGTTTTCATAATCCAAACTACATTTAAAATTAGGATTGAAAATGAGGAACCCAGAACCCTTACTTTAGGATGGTAAATTAAAACCAAAACATCAACTTCGCTAGAAGGAATTTATAGACAAATGTAATGGTACTAATTAGAGAGGAACCGAAAATGATTCATTATTAAAAAAAAGGTGATTGGTTTTGGTGATCACACTTGATAGTATGCGTGAAACAATAGAAGCATTCTATTCAACACGTGAATTTTTTTTCAAAGTATGACATTAGGTGAGAAAATACTGCTCTTTATTGAAGAAAATGTGTCTTGGTGATATATGATATATAGCAACGAGATACATAAAATGGTATCCAAAGTGCCTTTAGAAGATAAAACAAAAGAATAAAATGATGCCATAAACATATTTATGCTCTTAGACAATAAATAATGGTCTATAGAAGCTCTTTTTTAACTTTTTATTCTTAGATCAAGCATTAAGTAGACTAAACTAAGTACATGTGGTCGTTAACTTATCATAGCTGATTAAGGTCTATCACATACTATTTGAGGAGCATGCCATGTGGTAGAGGAAACATTTATTATATCCACGAGTTACCTCCACAAAGAGCCTCAACCAACCAATTTTAGCAAGAATGCAAGCTTAGGCGAGATATGATCATTCCCCACATGAGACACTACTTTGTACTGTTCTTAGTAGCAACTCTCGTACTTTGGATGGCTAAACCAGCTGATACAAAACTAGTCAACATGGCAATGCTTTGCGTGGGAGAAACAAGTCACTTTAAAATAATATTGGAAAGGAAGAATAGGTAGGTTTTTAAAAGTGCAAATTGGTGCCATCTCTAGAAGCATATAACTTAGGCTAAATTGTTCTAGTTACCATTGGGTGTACATCATTGATATTTACTCTATTGTACTCCCCACCCTTGTATACTTGCTCTACAACAAAGGAGCCTTCCTCCGCAGGCACAATCCTACTGCCTTGGTGGCAATATGAGACAATGGTTTTAGGTAAAATAAGAATAAGATTGCCAACTTAAAAAGTTCTAGGTTGACCTAAATGATCATGTGCTTAGACCATACAAAAGTGATATAGCTTGAGTTTTAATGAGCTCGTAGTCACAACTCTTTAAAATCACAATATTCTTCCAACAGTAGTAGTCACAACTTTTCCAAATCATGATATTCTTCCAACAGTTGTCTAGCATTCTCCACTTGGGGAGAGATTATGGGTGAGGGAAAATCAATCTCAAGTGGGAGGACTATTTTTCAACTTCAAATGGTTGGGTGCTGCAGATTAGTCTCTCTCTCTCTCTCTATCTCTACCCCCCGCGATATCTCTCTGTGTGTATATAAGATGCCCATTTCCAAGACTTCACCTAATAACTACTCAAGCTCTCAACAAGAAAGCTTTCACAAACAAACAAGCTTTAAATTAAAAAAAGAAAAAAAGGAGAAACAAATGCAGCAGAACTGAAGATTTATCTGAAGTCATAATTTACTGAAATAACAATTTGAAAACTGCGTTTGCCTACACCCACCATGGCTTTTCTGTTAAATCATTACCAAATACATAGCGAAACTTTGAGTTGTATGGCAGCCACTCAATGCCTTGTGCCACTCTCTTGTTCTTAACATTGTTGCATTTCAGAATTGCATCGTTCAATTTCTTATCGATGTTTGCATACGCCCAACCAACAAGCTCTTCGCAGGTGAGAGTGGCTTCCTACGCATATCTATCAAGAAGCTTGAACATCTTCCTTGATTTCTTTACAAGAACATTCGCCTGAAGAAAATCATTCCTTGCCATGTCAAGCTCCTCCAAAACATTCTGGACTGTGTAGACTTTTAGCTGCACTGAACACGAGCTCTAAGAACGTATATATAATGCAGAAAAGAGAAATTTGCATACCATACCACACAACTATTATGTATTTAAATAACAAGGCCTTAATGTTTGATATCTACACTTAGAACAAGATGGTGTCATAAACCTATGAATGAAAAAATGTGTTTCACTTTTTTAACGTATAAATAATGGCAGTATCTTTGATGTGATATTAAAGTTTGATGTGATAGTAGAGTTTTGAGCGTTATAAATGTAAATATAAAAGTATAGTGTTAGACATGTACATACATGAGATTTGGGTGGTATGACAGATAGATGACTGCACCGTAGGATCGGAGTAGCCTCCACTGCACAGGGCAAACAGAACAAGAGGCTGAGACGTGAAAAGAGTGCAGTTTGGGCTGATAAGCTGTTTCTCTTCTGCAGATTTCTTCCTCATGGCAGTCGAGAATATGGCTTCAAACCACTGAAGATGAACACACAAATTATGTTAAAGATAACAAGCTAGCAGCAATTTCACTGAAACTAATGATGCATGGTGCCATCCTATATGGTCCCTTATGAATTTGTAATGCTGCCCCTGTATCAAAATATGTGGCCTTATGGAACTACTTTTTTGTTAAGGTAAGGGAGAGAGTTTTGAAATTGAGGGGAGACAGAGAGGACTTGTGAAAGGAAATAAGCCAAATTTTAAGGTAAGGAATTATGTAATTGATTTATGTGTCACTTTAATTATGTATCATTAAATATATGTATGTCTTCTATTTAGATGTGATTCTTATAATCATATGCACATTTAATTAACATAGGTGTTTGTCAAAGAAGTGAAGAGAGGAAATAAAATTTTTCAGAGGTCTTTTAAGTAGGTGGGTAATTTTTTTTTAATATATATTAAGTTAATATTTACTTTATAAAAAAATTTGGTAATGATTTAAATAGTCATTTATAATTATATTAATTTTGTGAGATTGAAAACGTAAGAAAATGAAATGACAAAAGAAAAGAATGTTAAATGCTTTTAAAAGGAGGCCAATTAAAGGAAATGTAAAATTTAAGCACAGGATTACTTGCAGATGGTACTGATAAAAAAATGTGACATACCCGTGCACCTCAAAAAAATAATAAAAGTATACATTCGGGTGCAAGTTTGAGGGTACTTCCAGGTTTTTTAAGGCACCTTCGATAGAGGTGTCAAAATTGACCCAACAAGTCAACATGAGTCGAACTAAACTTGAAAAATCAGGGTTAGGGTTTACCCAAAATATTTTCAAGTTGGGTTCGGGTCAGAGAATTTGGTCCAAGTATTATTCGAGTCAAGTTTGGATCGGGTTGAACCCGAAATCCCAAAACATGAGCCGAATAAGCATGAAAGTATGGGCCGAGTTTGGATTAGCGGGTCAAGCTTTGGTTCGGGTCGAGTTCAGTTCTTATTTTTCGACCCGTTTATTATTCGGGTCGGGTTCGAGTCGACCCTATGTAGGGCGGATCATTTTCGGGTTGGACCCAAACCCAACTAGCTTACCCGAATTGACACCCCTAACCTTCAGGTGTATTTTTTAGGATACATTTGGGTATGATGGTAATATTATTATGACTCTTAAGGAGGTTAAAAAAAATAAAGACTAGAGCTAAAATGGGAAGAATAAATTTAAAGTGAAAGCTTAAGGTTTTATAAGCTAATGAATCATTTTTTTTTTCTTGGCATTGATGTATCCATTGGCATAATAATTTAATGCATATTAAGGCTCCATTTTGGGCCGCTTTTTTGTGGCTTCGTGGCCCCGAATTGTAAAAATTGATCATTTGGCTCCTAGCATCAAGGCAGAACAAAGCCAAAGCAGGAGAAAAGCGAGTCGCGGTATCCAGCCCGCAGCCCCAGTTTTTGCGTCATCAAATACTTTTTTTGCCCTTGGCGCAAAGAAACCCACATTTCCCCTATTCCCACGCCTCACCATCTCGCCTCGCCGCGCGCGTTCTTCTTCTTCGACCAGGACCGAACCCTCGGCGCAAAGAAACCCTCGCCGTGCACGTTCTTCTTCCTCGACCAGGACCGAACCCTTGGCGCAAGGAAACCCTTGCCTCGCTCGTTTTTCTTCCTCGACCATGATCGAATCCAAGAAGACTATTTTCGCACCTCATCATCTTGCCTCGCTCGGTGCGTCGTGCACGTTCTTCTTCCTCGACCAGGATCGAATCCAGGAAGCACGAGGCAGGTAATCCATCTTCTTCCCTTATTTTCGAGCTCTCTTCCCCTCTGAGAAGAGTTTTGAAATTTGTTTTGGCGAGTTGGGAAGTTTCTTCTTCCACAACAGTGTAAACTTTTCTGTTTCTTTGTTTTATAAAAGTGTCCTGCGATTGTTTGACACGTGGATCATTTGTTACGTTAGTGTTGATAGAATGGAGGGTTTGTGGTCTGTTTTAGAGTAGATCTTGCAAGTGCTTTATCATGGAGAGGTTGGCTTGCAAGAGTTTCTCATTTTTTTCGATTTTTACTATACAATAAATGCTTGTTGCCTCCCAATTCCTATGTATTTACATGTCTAACACCTAAACTTTATTTTTTTCTACTTTCTAATTGATTTTGTTGTTGTGTTTCATGACTTTATTTTGTTATAGTAATAACATGGATAGTAAGCCTAAAGAGATTACTACACCCGTATTGTGGGAAAAAGATACGAAAGTAATATTTTGCAATCATTGTTTTAAAGAGATTGAACGGGAAAATAGACTTACGACCCATTTCAATAAAGAAGGTTGACAAAATATTATAAAAAATTCAAGGATTGTACAGGTGGAAAATACGACAGGTTGCAAATGAAGAATAAGTGGGACTAAATTGGAAGGAATTGGAAAGGGGTTCTACCAGTCTTGGTTGGGATCACGTGAAGCAAACAGTTGATGCACCTGAGGAATGGTGGTCTGAAAGACTTGCGGTGAGCTTTGTTTATGAACTTCTTTATTTTGTAACTTTATATTTTATTCTAATTGGGTGTTTATCAATTTTGATGTAGGTTGTGTCTGCTACAAAGAAGTTTAAGTTTTCTGGAATTGAGCCTGAATTGGAGGAGAAACTCGACCGCATATTTGGGGGAGTGGTTGCAACGGGCAACTATGCATGTAGCCCATGCGAGATAGATTTCGCTGGCAATGCCATGAATTTGGGAACCTCTAGAGGTTCGGTTGATTTCATTGACGTCCCCAGCCCAGATCAAAACGAATATGAAACAATTTCCCGTTCCAAACTTCTGAGGGTTGTTGATAAAAGAAAACATGGTGTTTCTTCCCCCAGAAACGAACTATTTGAGGCGGTTTCTTGTTTCAAAGCAGAATGTCAGGCTTTTCATTCAAGCACTATTGCGGAGCCACTTGAAATTCTAAGTGCTACATGTGAAATTTATGTAGATGAAGAGTTGTAGCTTTTAGTAACAAAATTACTAGAGGATTCGGTTCGTAGGGATTCTTCGTGAAGATGCATGCTGCCCGCAAAGTGACATACATTCGACGTTTTTATGATCGTTTGAACAATTGAGATGTTTTATATTTTTCATCACTAGAACATTTACACTGCATTATCTATTTTTTTCTTTCTAGAGTTGTACTTATGAACTCTGTTATACATTCTTAATTATTTGCAAACATTTCTTTTTTTATTATCTCAAACTCACATATAAATGATAATTGTTTAGGGGAAACATTTCGGGATACCCATTACTATAGATGCAAATAGAAGAAGACGGATGGATGCCCACATAGATACACGCAGAAGAAAGCGAATATGGATGTTTCTGACGGCAATATGTTTGATGTACGAGTATTATAACGTGTACATTGATCGGTCACCATGCATGACATCTTCTTATATTGACGACAAATGGGTTGCAGAGTTATTTACAGGGCATCCAACACGGTTTTGTAATTTGTTTCAAATGAGCCAGACAATATTTATCAATCTTCTGGAATTACTCGTAGGATCTCACAATCTTCATGGATCTTTTAGGACCAATCCATGTGAGGCTCGCAATAACACTGTTCATATTATCCCAAAATGAGTCTATGCGAGGAGCGATGGAGCGATTTCAACACTTGTAAAAAAAATAAGCAGGTACTTTTTCATCAGATTGAGTCCACTTGTTATCCTGTCACCTCATGTCATCAGACCCTCAGATTATATATTTGAGCAGATACCCGCTGAGATATCACATGATGTGCGATATATGTCTTTTTTCAAGGTATTCTCTCAGATGCATTATAGTTATTTTTGTAAGGGTGTGCAATGATATGTCAAACCTAACATTTACTCATCAGGACTGCATTGGCGCGATTGATGGAACACATGTTGATGCATGTATCCCAAATAGTGATAAGGTGACATTTATTGGTCGTTGCGGTAGTCCTACCCAAAATTCATTGGTCGTCTGTGACTAACATGTGTTTCACTTTTATTATGGCTGGTTG
Organism: Phalaenopsis aphrodite; assembly: GCA_003013225.1. Lineage (NCBI taxonomy): Eukaryota > Viridiplantae > Streptophyta > Magnoliopsida > Asparagales > Orchidaceae > Phalaenopsis > Phalaenopsis aphrodite. The sequence continues at coordinate 20,818 of NEWO01000462.1, read as the reverse complement.
GAAGGGCAGCGCACATCACAGTGACGTTTTTAAATCTGTGACACGGGATCCCAATAGCAACTTTCCACATCCACCTGTAGTTTTGCTTAGGATTGTACTCATTGAATGAAGAACTTGAATTTCCATACTAATTGTTCAATTTATTAAGCAACTATTACTTGGTCGATGCTGGTTACCCATTCCAGCGAGGGTATTTAAAGTCATTTCCTGACATGAGATATTACATACCAGACTTCGCACATGCAAGCAACGTTACACGAGGCAAAAATGAAATATTTAATAAAAGACATTCATCGTTACGTGGTGTAATTGAGAGGACTTTTGGTGTTTGGAAAAAGAAATGGGTGATACTCTGTGATATGACTCCCTACAATTTCTCCAAGCATGTACAAATTATCTTTGCTACAATGACTCTCTATAATTACATTAGAAAACATCATTCCCGTAGTGATATCGACTTTCATTTTACGGAAGATGATGAAGAAAATGTGTCTGCAAAATTCTTTGAATACCATCTAGGTTAGTCTTTCACAGAAGAAGAGACTGAGGCTTCCACCGCCTTCACTTTAGATGGGGAAGGTACAAGCGAGATGACAGAGCTGAGCGAACGAATAACTGATGAGATAATAGGCCTATGAATGAAGAATTTGAGAATTTATTAGCTGAATATTATTGAAAATATTGCTACTCTGATTTTTTAAACTTCATATTTATCTATTTCGTTATTTTCTTTTGTTTAGTTTGATATCAGAGAACTATTGAAAACCATTGAGCTATTGTTGTATTTATGTGTTTTGTGGATATTGCCAAAGAAGATACTTATGATTATTTAGTATTTGAATATTGGACTTGTGTGCATCCTTTCACTTTACATAAAAAAATTATGTCTAACAATTTTCACATGCTTTTGTTTATTTGAGAATGGTTATAGAATTGGGGAGTCGGAACATATGAGCAAGTTGCACAAATTAACAATACATTTTCTGAAAAATGTTAAGGATGCTAGAGAGGCTTGCACTGCAAAATTATTTGAGAATGGTTATAGAATTTGGGAGTTGGAACATATGAGCGAGTTGCACAAATTAAAAATACATTTTCTAAAAAATGTGAAGGATGCTAAAAAGGCTTGCACTGCAAAATTATTTGAGAAGACAAAACTCGCAGATTTATTATTGAATTGGGGCAAAACTGTTAATGAATGGAAATCAGACAAGGGAGTTGGAAGCACACGGAATATTGTTAATTCTGATTTGGATGTGAATGTTGTTGTACCTTTGTAACATGCCACCTCAAGTTGTTGTACCTTTGAAACATGCCAAAAGCAAAGCTTTGCAACTTCGGTGTTTAATGTATTAATTGCTGCAACTTTGGTGGGATGGAAGTAGCGCAGCTTTCTCTGATTAGTTGTGTTGAGCTCTCTATTAATCTGTACTGAAACTTCAAGCTTTTTGTTGTGTTATGGAGATTTTGATTAGCTCCTTATTTGTCTTTAATGAAACTCTATCTTTGTTATGTTGTCATGGGTTTTACTAATGTTAATCCTCATCAACTTCCTCTTTGTTGTGGTGTTATGGGTTATATATGAATCGAGTGGTATGTATGTAAATCTTCCAATGATTAATGCATGTTTACATGGCTCATGAAATAGGTAATTTATAATAATAATATATGTTTGAGATGGGCATATAAATGCCTCTTCATTCTGCATATTTTATATAATATGCCTCCAGAAGCTAATTTGGGATGTTGTGTTTGTGCTATTTGATTTATGATATTTTGTTTTAGTTTATGCTTGTTTCAGTGAATTCTGGTTCTTCAACGATTTGGTTAGAAGAACGAAGCTAAGCTGAGAATCCATGGGAGGAGCTCAATAATTTTGGACGAATGTGTAAAGTTGCAGATTTTCCTGATTTTATCATGTGTCTACATGTGTAACACCTGGATTTGATTATATATGTGCTGATTTTCTAATTTTTGTGTGCTGATTTTCTGATTTTAACTTATATTTACATACATACTACCTTACATATGCATGGAATTGTGTATTATATTTTTTTCTTAAGTTGAGTGGTGTTTTTTTGTTGATGTGCTATGAAAAATTTGGGTGTTATAAATGTAAAAGTTAAAATCTAGGTGTTAAATCTGTTAATACATGAGAGTTGGGTGGTATGTGTGCAAATGCTTGGTTATTAACTGCTTATAAGGTGTTAAACTTGTGTTGCTGCCTGTAACTGCTGCAACTGCTGGTATTTCCTTTGATTGCTGGTCTCTGCACGGTGGAAGCCATTGCATATGTGGAGATAGCAGAGGTATTGGGTTGGACAATAATTGAAGATGGATGCCATTGGGCGGTCTTATGTGTGATCTGAATTTCTTAAGGCTTGGATATGCGCAGAAGAATTGGGTTGGACAATAATTCTGATTCATGTTGGACAATTTTTTACTTTGCTCATTATAACATTGATTTTCCATGTTGTTCTGTCTTCCATGGCTGCTATTACTCAAGCTTTCAAAGCTATTGAGTTCAACATTGTTTCTCTCAGTAGTTCTTAATTAAAAAGTGTGATATAAACTTTGCTATAAAAATTCAATGCATGAAAGAATTGGCATCAATTTATTTTATTGCACTTGGAGGAATACTCTTTGTAGATTAGGCATGGAATTGTTACTCAAAGTGGCTTTTTTTGTTGCACAAGGCTAGATCTTTCATTTGAAGGATTTTTAAGGGAATAAGGAAGTGATCATCTATCCTGGAGATGTGCTTTAGCTTCTTGGGCTCTTTATACCATGTGTTTCCTGTTGTTTTTAATTTGGGGACATTTACTTCTTACATATTTACATATGTAACACCTAAATTCTAATATTTACATGCACAACACTCAAAACTTTAATATTATATGAAGAATACCAATCTCACCTACATTTTAAAATTGAAATGCACATTTTCATGCATATTTTATAGATGTATATTTTAAAAGTGAAATGCACCAGTTTTTATTTGAAATGCACCACATTTTTTAAATTTTTATCTTGTAAAGAGAATTTCTGATTCTGTTATATCATATATAAGACTGTCATTGTTCTGTTCCAAAAAAGTTTAACTAAATAGAGGCAGAATAGTTATTTTTTTTTCAAAAACAGCAGCCACACAACAGTTTTCACACAACTGCAACAAACAACCAGCCAGCTTCCCCACAACAACCTCCAGGGGCAGCACAGCTGCAGCTGCGCCAAACAGAGCCTAAGATTATAATTGCTCACTAAGGCAAACTTACTATTGAATTTAATTGTATATTTCAAGAAAAAGCTGAGGGCAGTTAAAACTTTATGATCAGTGTCAAGTGCAAGATATACTCAGCAAAGTGTCCAGCCCAAAGTAAATGCAATTTTGCAGCAGGAAGCTAAGGACTCCCTAGATGTCGTCATAGATATGTTTTACTCTTTGATAAATTTAACCCAACGCACTTTAATCATCATAGAATTTATGTTAGCCACATAAAATTAATATAAGAATTTAAATATATTAATAAGTCGGCTCTAAATGTTCAATGAATAATTTTAATGATAGATATTATATATTTTTGGAGTAGGCCAATAAAAAAATTGTTTGATTCGAGAGCATCACGCTCTTTTACAGCTGAGAAACAGGTTAAAGTGATGCGATTGAATATCATTTCTATGCCTATGATATTATTGTTTAGAATGTCACCTTTATTATGGAGGTTAATCGTTCATGTGATTAGGTGAAGATCATGATTGGTGGAAAGAATTTTGATACACAACTAATGTTATCTTTGGATGAATTTGATGTGATTTTAAGCATGATTTGATGTCTAAAAACTTTCACCGTTGGTACAATAAAAAAATTGTCAAAATAAATATACTTAAGGAGGCAGAAGTTAATTTTTTTACAGAGAGGATTGACATCCATGATAATTACATGTTTGAAGACTTTTAAATTGTTAAATTATGGAAATCAATTTTTTGCTCAAGTAACAGATACTTATATAGAAATACAATTTTTGGAAGATATTTCATTGGTAGAGGAATATCTAGAAGTCTTTCTTGATGATTTACCAAGGCTATCACCAGTGCGAGAAATTGATTTCACTATTGAACTCTTGCGAGGTTCTGAGACTGTATCCAAGGCACCCTAAGGAATGACATTTTTGCAAAAGTTGAAGCCTCGGCTATAGGAATCGCTTGTTAAGAAGTTCATCCGACCTAACACCGCACCTTAGAGAGCTCCAGTATTATTTGTGAAGAAGATGGATGGGAGCTTCAAGACATGCATTAACTACAGAGAGTTAAATAAGCTCACAGTTAAGAAAAAATATCAACTATCGAGGATAGATTACTTTATTGATTAGTTGTAAGGGGGCTTTTGTATTCATAAAGATTGATATAAGACCAGGTTATCATCAGTTGAGGATTAAAAAAGTTGACATAGCAAAGTCGGCTTTTAGGACCGGGCACTATGAATTCATGGTGATGTAATTTGGACTAACAAATGCTTTATAACTTTTCATGGACCTAATGAAAAAGGTCATCAAGTAGTTTTTAGATACTTTTGTGATCGTATTTAGAGATGATATCCTAATTTATTTGAGTAAAGAAGCTAGTCATACTGTTCATTTAGATACTGTGCTACAGGTTTTGAAGAAGAATAACTTTATGTCAAACTTTCTAAATGTGAATTTCAGCTTACAAGTCTGGTTTTTCTTGAGCACATTGTTGGTGTAGATGGCATACTTGTAGATCAAAATAAGGTCAAGACAATTGCAAATTCGCCAAGACCTACTACTGTCACTGAGATCAGAAGTATTTTAGATTTGGTTGGGTATTATTAGAGATTTGTGGAGGGGTTCTCATAGATTGATATGTCATTGTCAAGACTGACTCAGAAGGCAGTGAAATTCAAATGGTCTGCTCATTTTGAGGAGGCTTTTCGAAAGTTGAAGACTTGATTAATGGCTGCTCCAGTTTTGATCATTCCTTCTGGTTCTGATAGGTTTCAGAATTTTAGCAATGCATCTTTTAAGAGTGAGTTGTATAATTATGCATCATAGAAGGGTTATAATATATTTATCACGAAAATTGAAAAATCATGAAAATAACTATCATACGCATGACTTGGAGCTTACAGCAGTTCTGGTTGCATTTAAGATATGAAGGAATTATCTATACATTATTAGATACAAAATTATCACTGACCTCTAGAGTTTGAAGTATACTTTTACTCAGAAAGAACTAAACCCGAGGCAAAGGGGATGGTTGGATTTCCTTAAAGATTAGGATTTAGATACTCAGTACCATCCAAAAAAATCAAATTTGGTGGCAAATGCGTTGAGCAGGAAAGCTTCAACTAATTTGAACTAGTTATTTACTTAGCAGGAGCAGTTATTTGAAGAACTAATGAAATTGAAGATATCTATAGTTGATTATGGTGATGCTAGTACGGTTTAACTATATCAGTTAACAGTGCAATCCACTTTGAAAAGTAGAATTAAAGATTCCTAGAGAGTAGTGTTCAGAAAATCCTTGAACAGGTTAATGCGAGCAGTTTGGAGAGATATTTGCTAGGATGGTTTATTTAGATATAAAGGCAAGGCTTATATTTCAAATGTTAATTGTCTAAAAAAGGAAATTCTTGAGACCCATTTATCTCGATACACTATTAACCTGGCTCAAAGAAGAATTTTGGTGGCCATGACTGTAGAGGAGTTCCAAAGTTTATGGCTAGGTGTCCTTCATGTCAGCTAGTGAAAGCAGAGCATCAGCATCCTGGAGGACGATTACAGCCTTTACCGATTCCATAGTTGAAATAGAATTTTGTGATTGGGCTACCAGATCACACTAGAGTCATGATGTTACATAAGTAATCATCGATAGATTAACAAAGTCTGCCCATTTATTGCCCATAAGACAGAAAGATCTAGTGAAGAAGTTAGTCAAGTTGTATGTGGATTAAATTATGAGGTTGCATGGAGTGTCAAAGTCTATTGTCTCCGATAGAGATGATAGGTTTACTTCCAGATTGTGAAAGAAGGTTCAAAAAGCTTTGAGCATGCGACTAACTTTTAGTACAACATTTCACCGTTAAATATATGGTCAGTCAAAGAGGATTATTCAGAATTTGGATCTACTAAGGTTGTGCCATTGATTTTAGAGAAGGATGGGAATCACATATACATTTAGTAGAATTTTTTTAGAATAACATTTAAGAGACTAACATTGGTATTGCTCTATATGAAGCATTGTATGGAAGGAAGTGCGAGACACCATTATGTTGGGTTGAAACAGGTGAAAAAGGATCACTGAAGCTGATTTGGTTAATGATGCTACTGAGAAAATTAGATTGATCAGAGACAGATTGAATGCAGTGCAGAATAGACAGAAAAACTATAAAGATGTCAAACATAGGAGAAATCATTGCATACGGACACCGCATGCATCTCTGCATGCGGTGTCCGATCCTGACCGTAGATCACAGTGATCTACGGTCAAGATTATTTCAGTTTTTTTAAAAAAAGAAAAAAAAATTAGGTGGGGCCCATCGAAATACATCTGACTGTGAATTAGGTGATTTACGGTCCGTATGGAATAATTTTTCCAAACATAGACCTGCTGAGTTTGAAGTTCATGAGTTTGTTTTTATCAAGATAAGCCCATTGAAGGGTATACAAATATTCGAAAAATAGAAAAATTAAGCCCCAGATTTATCTGTCCATTTGAGATATTAGAAAAGATTAGGAAAATAGCTTATAAATTGGTTTTGTCAGCTCATATGCAACGAGTGCGTAATATTTTTAAATTTCTTNGATTGATCAGAGACAGATTGAATGCAGTGCAGAATAGACAGAAAAACTATAAAGATGTCAAACATAGGAGAAATTATTGCATACGAACACCGCATGCATCTCTGCATGCGGTGTCCAATCCTGACCGTAGATCACGGTGATCTACGGTCAGGATTATTTCAGTTTTTTTAAAAAAAAAGAAAAAAAATTAGGTGGGGCCCACCGAAATACATCTGACCGTGAATTAGGTGATTTACGGTCCGTATGGAATAATTTTTCCAAACATAGACCTGCTGAGTTTGAAGTTCATGAGTTTGTTTTTATCGAGGTAAGTCCATTGAAGGGTATAAAAAGATTTGAAAATTAAAAAAATTGAGCCCCAGATTTATCAGTCCATTTGAGATATTAGAAAAGATTAGGAAAATAGCTTATAAATTGGTTTTGTCAGCTCATATGCAACGAGTGCGTAATATTTTTAAATTTCTTCGCTCAGAAAATATATTTCAAATGAAGCTAGTAGGTTGTTAGCAAACTCAATTTATATTCAGCCTGATTTGATTTATATTGAGAAGTCTGAAATGATTCTAGATTATTTTGTGAAGAAGTTGTGGAACAAAGAAATCCCTTTTGTGAAGATTTTATGGAAGCACGAGTCAGAAAATGATGCTACTTAGGAGAAAGTCTCGGAAATGTGAGAACAATATCCACAGCTTTTCATTTGAGATGTGTTTACTTTCTTGATTATATTAAAATTTTGAAAACAAAATTTTACTAAGTAGGGGGGACTATAAAAACTGAAATAAAGGAGTAATAATAATAATAATAAATAAAATTTAATTGAATCGGCATCTGGCTCGTTATGGTTAGCCTTAAGGGTTGAGAGGGGGTTTTAATCGAGAGTCCATCTTCAATTTCAGAAATGCTCAAGGAAAAAATATTACGTAAGGAGTACTGATGCATCAGTACTCCAATGGGGAGGTGCCACGTGGGATTATGATGGGACCATTGTATACGTGACACCTCTCTATTGGAGTACTAGTACTCCTGATGTAATATTTTTTCATGCTCAAGAGGGAGAACAGAGACATCGATAGAAGGAAATCCCTGTCGTGCCCTAGTCGAGCAAAGAAGACAAAGGAAGGAAAAATCATAGGGAGGGTGGAGCGACTTATCTGTGAGTGAAGGAGGTCAATGGAGAAGGGATAAAGTTATGTCGTCTTCGCGTGCAAAGTAAACCACAACCGAAGGCAAAACTCTGGGTGCAGGGAAAGAGGAGGAAGAAAAAGCGTTTGAGACTCTGCCGAGGAGAGGAAGTATCGCATGCGAAAAGAGGAGGTTCGTGTGTTGGGTAGAGAGGCGCTTCGCATGAAGAGGGAACGTCCGCTGGAGGGTAGGGCGGCCCACCGAGGTTATTTAAGGTAAAAAAAAATGTGAGTTTTAAGTTAAATAAATCTATTTGATTTAGTTTAAGTTTTACAATGTATAAATTTGATTAAGTAAAAAGATTATAATTTTAACTTTAATGATTTATGACTTTAAAATAGACATTATTAGTGAAACCCAACCATGTGCTGTGTGCGACTCTCGCGAAGTGAATGAAGGTTCGCGAAGCGAATTCAAGCTTTCTGCTAAGCAGCTTATGTAGTGGTCATTCCTATTGTCCGGAAGAAATATCGAGTCAAACAATTTTTGTTGAGGAAAGTTTGAGTTATATTAATTCAATTAATAAAATCTATATGTATGTTTTAAGTTTATTCCTTAAATGTTAATAGTAGACGTATTTAAAATCAAGAAGTACTAAGGTAAGGGAAATATAGTTTTGAGAACGAGGGAAGAAAGAGAAGACTAGTGCAATGAAGCAAACCAAATCTTAAGGTAAGGAATTGCCTAATTGATTTATATTTGTCAATTTAATTATATGTCATTAAATATATATGTCTTTCTTTCAGAATGAGATTCTTACAATTATATGCACATTTAATTAATAGTGGTCTTAGTCATAGAAGTGAAGTGAGGTAATAAACCTTCCATAGGTCTTTTAAGTAGGGGGGGTAAATACTTTTTTATATGTATTGAATTAATACTCATTTAATAAAAAAATTCTACAATGATTTAAAGAGTCATTTTATAATTTTATATATTTTGTGAGCTTGAAAATTTTAAAAAATGAAGTGGAAAAAAAGAAAAAATGAATGTTTAATGTTTTTAAAAAGAAGAAATTTAAAATAAATAAAATGTAAAAGTTTACATCATACAAAATTACCCCTAGATGATTGTAGCAGGAGATGCAGTGTACATGCACACAATAAATGAAATGATATAGGTGTACCTTTGGATGTAATTTTGAAGGCACCTTCGGATTTATTTTTAAGAGTACCTTCGAGTATATTTTTTAGAATGCATTTGAGAATGACGGTAATCCAATTTTGACTCTCAAGGAGGTTAAAAAATGTAAAGACTTTCTTGATTTTAAATACTTATAAAACTTAAAGCTTTTAGTTTTAAAATAGGAAGGGATAAATTAAAACTAAAAGCTTTAAGTTTTATAAGATAATGAATTGCATTTTTTTGTCATTCGTGTATAACATCGACATAATAATTTAATACATATTAAGATTATAATTGCTCACTATGTCAGACTTACTATTGAATTTAATTGTCTATTTAAGGAAAACAAATTATAAGTTGATATATCTAGTAGGAGAGACTTGATTTACATGAGGATCATTATTGCTAAATATTTATCATGATAGTTTCTTTGAACTGTTTTCTTCAGATAGTGATACATTGTTCAACACTGGTTTAAAAAGTTGTCTTCAGATTATGTTTCTGAATGTTTTGTTTTTTATTGCATGTTATAGATTTTAGCGGCTCTTTTATATGTTGAAAATTCTATAAATCCATAGATGGTTATTTAAATGTTTTCAACGTCTGACCGCAACTCTTGACCTTAGTGTCAGAGTTCTTGCGCATTCGATCCTGAAGAACGAGTCGAATAAAAAGGGGAAGAGGAGCGGTGCACTCTTAATCAAGCATATTTGCTTTAAATGTAGGAGAAGATAAGATGACAATTATGGTAAATGTTCTCTCTAACATGTGGATCCAGTTTTCTTAAAAGATAAAAAAGAAGAATTATATTCCTCTCATGTGATATGTTTTCCAGTTATGTATTTATCCTAGAACCAAATAATCAAAATCCTTGAACAATAATTCTTAGTTCAGTCTTTAACTTAAAAATGACAGAATTCAAAATGATCTTATCCCTTCTAACATATGGGTTCTGTCCCCTCAGCTCATATCAAAGAAAACTCACATTTCTCTCACAATCTGAAAATCCCTAGTTAATTTTGTGGCCTCACTTTTGAAAAAATCAAATGATAGGACCTTATTTGTCTCGTCCCGGCCCGATGCACAGTCAAACAGTGAGATACTAAGTTTTCTGTATCTATTTTCTATAACTAACATTTAAGAAATGAAAGAATCACAAAAAAAGAACTTTAATTGAAGTGATTTAATTAAATTTACATCACTTTATTTTATCTGCATCTTTTATAAATATTGTCTCTGCTATTACTTATCTTTTAATAAATCAATTATAAGTGCAAAGTTGGTTCAAAACAACTATGAGCTAACTAAAGTCAGTGAACACTCACACTTCTAAACTATAATAATACAATGAAAAAGAGAATAATATGCATGCAAGTCAAGCTTTTAATAAATCAATATAAAACATTTGATATTTTAAGAATATGATTATTTACAATATTTCATATCATTCAATGAGTATAACTATATCAATATAGTTATGTACAACCGTCTCAAGACTACTATCTAAATATGATATTAATTAAGGTACTTCAATATCAATATCATTTTTTATTTATATGAACGGGTGTCTTAGCTCTCACCCGCTAGTATCATAAAAATGTGATTTCATCATAGTCAATAATGCACATGTAAGCATATATATATATATATATAACATGTTATAATTTTTGCTAAAAAGAGACCTAACTTTCCGACATAACCACATTAAAAGAAGAGCATATAAATCAGAATAAACTACAACATAAAATTATGGATATCAATAAATATTAATGCAATTGATTGGGAAGAAACCAAAATACTACTATAAATCTAGAAGTAAGAGTACTCACCTCGATGACGATTTATTTGTTCTTGGATTTGTCTTAATCTCTACTCTTCTAAAATTTATGTCTACAATAAACATTATATTCATACTATTAAAACTTAGTTTATTCATATTATTTTAATTAATTATTAATTTTACATTATTTAAGTACAATTTTCCATCGTTTTACTTAATGAAATCCTAATTAACTTTATTTTGCTATTAAAATTTATTAATTAAATTAAACATAAACCCAAATTTTCCTTAATGAAGTTTGCTCTGATCAATTTTTCTCCTCTAGCTCGCACCCATCGCCTCCTCTATTCCCCTCTAATCTGAACTTCAAACCAAAAGTCTGAACTTAATAAAATTTTCTATTAACATTACAA
>NEWO01000461.1:630074-661278 GCA_003013225.1 Phalaenopsis aphrodite | reverse complement strand
AAGTGAAAAGATCATCACAATTTCTTAAACATTTTCATGGCTTCACCAATTCAAATCACCATTTCACAAATCTTGAGACAAGGAGAAAGACAGAGAAAACTACTCAGATCTTATGGGGAAAATACAACAAAACTCGGAATTCATATATAAAATCAAAGTCATAGAAACTATAACAAGTGAATAACTTATTTCTAATTTCTCCCCAAGAAAACTCCTCGAAGTTCTTCTAAATCTCCTCCTTTTTTTACATCACACAGAATTCCTCTTCGAAGCAGCAAGGAGGAAGAAAGCTCTCACTTTCCCTCCACTCTTACAATCTCTCAAAGAATTCCTCACAATTTTTACACATTATTGGAACCTTTCTAACCTCCAGGAACTCTCCAGGACTTCCAGGCTCTCAAAATTTTTAGCCAAAATAGTCTTTTAAAGCTGTGGATGAGCTTTCCCACGAGTTTCCTAAGCATCCCTTCAAAATTGGCCTTATCCAAAGCCTGATTTTGCATAACCGTCAAGCTCGTCGTCGGCGGGCCTTCTAAGTAAATTAATTCTTGAGTCTGGGGAAAATCTCGCCGTCGGCACCCTAGTTCAATTCTTCACATCTTGGTCCTTTTCACTCTAAATTCGTTCCTTTTTGCATCTTTTTGCTCCAATGACCATAATTCATCATTCGTGCAACAAAACATCAAAAATATCTTTCTTTAAAGTGCAATATCATCAAAATAGTATAAAATAGGTATGAAAATCTCAACATATTTTCCTTTGGTCAGCTCTTACGCTAACAAATCTCTGCTCGTCATATTCTACTTTCCTTTTGCTCGATCTAGGTGTCATAGGAAATCTAGAAAATTTTGAAAAATCCGAATAAATTCTAAAATTCCAAAAATCAAAATGTAAAACATTTTAAACTTCAAATCACTATATAAGAGTTCATCAACAAAGAATTTTCTTAAAAATTTCTCAAAAAAATTTTCATATTTTCGGATTCATGTAATGTGAGATAAATCCTTAGTGAAAATCACAAATTTTTTGGTTTAAAGTGTAGCTTTTACCTAGAGAAGATGAAATCCGAAGTTTTTTAGCCTCTAAATCACCTCAAATCCAACCACAATCAAGCCCTAGCCATCCAAACCGAAGGTTGACGATGACTTAAGCATAAAAATGGTGGTCACGGTAAAAATTGCAAATTTTTAGGGGTTAAAATCTGTTGACGGGTCGAGGGAGCTGTCGGCGCTGTAGGCCCGAAAATTTTATAGTTTGATTTTTTTAATTTTCAATTTCCTATCGACTTACTAAAAAATTTTTAGTACTTTAAACACAAATTTTTATCTAACAATAATTCACAAAATAAAACATTTCACCAACACGAGTTTTCACAAACAATAACAAACTAACTTTTATATATGAAAGTACAATTTTTTACAAACACATTTTTTAATTACACAATCACACATATTAAGCAAACTAATTATAAATCAGCATCGAAATCAAGCCACAACACTAAACGCTGTCACAAAACGATACAAATAATCAAAGTTCAGAATTCTAAAGCAAAAAAAAAAAAAAAAACCAAATTAAATCCACACATATACACTAAGTATATATAATGTTCTAAATTAGATATAGTATTTAAAGTCTTTAATTATTACGCCTCTTCTTCAGTGCTTTCTTCTCCTCTGATATCTCCCATAGATTGGGAATGAATATATAAGTTGTAGAAGGATCAGTACAAGAATTGATCTATCGAATTTTCTTCAATTCAACCATTTTCTTTAAACATACGAACTAATCCTGCTTCAAAAGTTCTAGTGTGATCAAAATTTTCTTTCATTCTCCAATCTAAGTGATTAAAAAGGTATTTAAGATCTCCTACTGCATTCATAATACTCTGAAGTTCCCCTTCAATTTTCTTCAATTTTTTTTCCAGAGCAAGCAAACTTCTAACTGTTGGTGATATTAATGGAGTTGAAGCATGTGAAGATTGATTTATGATGGCTTCTAATACTTCATTTCCATTTCCTCAATAATTCTTGTCTATAGGATTCATAGGCTCCCAAGGTAATAAAGTCTTTTCCCAACTTTCATATGGAACTTGGGCTTTACTGCAAATCAAAATGATGGTAGATGGATGCCCAAGTCCATAAATTGGTCCATTGGTAAAGATACCCATACTAGATTTAAATATAATGGACCCTATATTAATGGGTTTTTCCATTTGAATGCAGTAATTTAAATAGCAAATTCTTTGGTGACTCTACTAATTTTCATAGTAGGGAGTACTTTTGCAGCAATAAAGAAATGTCATTGCTTCGAATTTAGATTAAGTAATGAAGTGGAGAAACTAACATATCCTTCATCTTGTATCTCTCACATATCACTTTCATCCATCAGAAGATTATACACATCTTACATCAAATCTCGTATAGGAATGAAATTTGTATAATGACAAATTGGAATGTTGTCTATCATATACAATTGATTAATCCTTGCAGGAGTAAATGGTACAGCCTTACCTCGTACGAAGACAACATCTTGAGTAATTCTATGTAAGTTTGCATAAAACTCTTTCACCACAGATACGACAACCACAGACATAGTGTAACACAGAACTTCCCAACGCCTTTGTAGAATGATTTTATCAATCAGACCAGTAGGATGGATCACTCCATGATTAACAAATCCTTTTTCCTTGATCAATCTCCTCTTTGTAATGACTTTATTTTGTTGAAAACTGGAAGTGAAATCACATAAAGTATTTCTTTTGTTGAAAACTCGTATCAGCGCTAATTTCCATCAAAACCTGCTAAAAGTAGTAAACTTCACATGCTGATTTCCGTCAAAACTTGTGTCGGCGTTGATTGCACGTCGAAACTAATAAACTTGCTTTTATTGAAAACTCTATACTTCAAAGTATTTCTAGAATCGGAAGCTATGGAATCCAAAAATTGGAAGTTACTAGGCATTTAAGGATGTTTCTAGGTCTTTTTAAACTCGTATCGGTGGTTATTATGAAGTGAAATCAAGCCAAAACCTACTAAAAGTAGTCTAAAACCATCCAACCAAACTCGGCGCCGTCGGCGCTCCCGATTGGCGTTGTCGGAGCTGATTTCCATTATCTAGGGCATCGTCGGCGACCATTCTGGCGTCGTCGGCCCCAATGGCCAAAATTGCGATTTTCGTTTTTTTTATTCAATTTGATTCCAAATTTTTCTCCAATACCAATATTTGACTTAATATATAATAAATGCAATTGTGTAGGGATTATTATCTACTAATATATAAGACACTTAATAAACTAAATAGTAATACATAGCAATATAAGTATGAGTTGCCTCCAACAAAGTGCTTGGTTTAACGTTGTCAGCCCGACATACCATATGTTTAGTTGGGTTGACTTAACATTAAAACTTTTTTAAATTGAGGTATGTGCTCTTCATAACAATGCTTCAAACGATGCCTATTAACTTTTAATATCTTTCTAGTGTTAGGATCTTTAATAACAACAGTTTCATAATGATAGACTTTAATCACTTTAAATGGTCATAACCATCTGAATTTTAATTTTCCTGGAAATAATCTCAATCTTGTATTATATAGTAGAACTTCTTGTCCAGGTTCAAATTTCTTCTTAACAATCTTCCAATCATGCCATATCTTCATTTTTTATTTATAGATTTTTGCATTATTATATGCTTCATTTCTAATCTCTTCAAGTTCATTGAGTTGCAAAAACCTTTTCTCACCAGCATCCTTTAAATTAAAATTAAATTCTTTAATAGCCCAAAATGCTTTATGTTCCAATTCTACTGGTAAATGACATGTTTTTCCAAAAATCAATCTATATGGGGATATTCTTATAGGAGTTTTATAAGCAATTATGTATGCCCATAATGCAGTATCTAGTCTAGCGGACCAATCCAATTTATAAGGATTTACAACTTTTTCTAAAATGCATTTAATTTCACGATTCGATATTTCTGCTAGACCATTAGTTTGAGGATGATAAGCAGTAGAGAATCTATGCATTATATCATATTTCTTGATCAATTTTTTTATTCTCTTATTCCTGAAATGAGATCCTTCATCAGTAATGATAACTCTCTGCATTCCATATCTTGTAAAATTATTTTTAATTGAAAATTTAGAAACTCTCTGAGCATCACATCTAGGCACAACAATAGCTTCAATCCACTTAGACATATAATCTACAACAAGTAATATATATAAATTTCCAAATGAAGGCATAAATGGTCCCATAAAATCTAATCCCCACAAATAAAAAATTTCAACTTCTAATGTGTAATTTAGAGGCATTTCGTCTCTTCTGAAAATATTTCCTACTCATTGACATCTATCACATGTTTTAATATAGTTATTAACATCTCAAAAAATAGTAGGCCAATAAAATCTAGCTTGCAAAATTTTATATGTAGTTCTATTTATTCCAAAATATCCTCCAAATTCAAAATCATAACATCTTTCAATTATCTGTTGAGTTTCTTCATAAGGCACACATCTTCTAATAATTAAATCTTTACATTATTTATATAAATATGAGTCATCCAAAAAATAGTCTTTCGAATCATAGATAAATTTCTTTAAATGTGGATTCTTGATTTCAGGTGATAGAATGACACTTACAATAAAGTTTATTATATGAGCATACCATGGTACATCCATTTCATCAATACTATATAAATGTTTATCAGGGAAATTTTCTAAAATTTCATTTACAAAATTAGTTAATATTTCTATTTCTTTTCTAGACAAATGATCAGCTATTTGATTATCATTTCCCTTTCTATGTACCACGGTAAAATCAAACTCTTGCAATAGAAGTATCAATCAAATTAATCTTGGTTTAGCATGCTTCTTCTGCATCAAGTATTAAATAGCAGAAAGATCTCTATGCACTATACATTTAGTTCCAATTAAATAAGATCTAAATTTATCAAAGGTATAAACAATAGCTAATAACTCTCTTTCATTAGTAGTATAATTAATTTGAGCATTATTTAAAGTTTTAGTACATAATATATAACTTTAAAAACTTTTTCGTGCCTTTGACCTAAGACAACCCCAATAGCATAATCACTAGCATCACACATTATTTCCAATGATTTCTCCTAGTCAGGTGGTACTATTATAGGTGTAGTGATTAATTTTTTTTAATAATTCAAATGTTGTTATGCATTCCTCATTAAAATTAAAATTCGTATCTTTTTCTAAAAGTTGGCATAGGGGTTTAGTTCTTTTTGAAAATTTTTTTATGTAGCGCTTGTAAAAACTAGCATGTCCTAGAAAACTTCTCACCCCTTTAACATTATTAGGAGGTGGTAATTTTTCTATAACTTGGATTTTTGCAGGATCTACTTCCATGCCTTTCTCAGAAATTTGATGCCCTAGAACAATACCTCTTGCAACCTTAAATTGACATTTCTCCCAATTTAAGACTAGGTTGTTTTTTTCACATATCTCCAGAAATTTTTCTAAATTATTAAGACATAACTCAAACGAAGGCCTAAATATAGAAAAATCATCCATAAACACTTCTATTCCTTGCTCTATAAAATAGCTAAAAATTGACATCATGCATCTTTGAAATGTTGCAGGTGCATTGCATAGTCCAAAAGACTTTCTACGAAAAGCAAATGTTCTATATGGGCTTGTAAACATTGTTTTCTCTTAATCCTCTAGAGCAATTGGAATTTAGTGATATCCGGTGTATCCATCTATAAAGCAATAGTATTTGTTCCCAGCCAATCTATCCAGCATTAGATCCAGAAAGGGCAAAGGAAAGTGATCTTTTATGGTGGCCATATTTATTTTTCTATAGCCAATACAAATTACCCAACCAGTTACTTGTCTTATTGGTATTAATTCATTTTTCTTGTTTTCTTCAACAGTCACACCTCCTTTCTTTGGAACACAGTGAATTGGGCTTACCCAAGTACTATCTAAAATAGGATATATAATTCCAGCATCTAACCACTTTAAAATCTCTTTTTTAACAACTTCTTTCATTATTGGGTTTAATCTTCTCTGAGGGTCCGCTTTAGGTTCATACTGTTGATCTAATAAAATTCTATGTATACAAATTGAAGGACTAATTCCTTTAATATCTGCTAAAGTCCATCCAAAAGCCATTTTATACTTTTTCAATATCTCTATCAACTTTTGTTTCTGAATTTCAGTTAACTCAGAAGATATAATAACAGGCAATGTAGATGACTCTCCTAAAAATACATATTTTAAATGGGCAGGTAATATCTTCAATTCAAATTCAGGTGGTTTAATACTTGAAGGAATAAGATTTTTACTATCATTTTCCAGCAAGTCTAATGCTTCAAATTTTCCTTGAATATAATCTAAATCTTCTTCTTTTACTTCATCTTTAGTATCAAAATTTTCTCCTTGCTTTAATTTATCTTAGAATTCATTCTTAAATTACTCATTACTTAGATAATCAGCTACTTCCATCCTGAAACATTCATTATCTTTTTCTTTTGCAGGATATTTCATAGCTTTTGCTATATTAAATTTCATTTATTGATCATTAATTCTCATCATTAATTCTCCTTTTTGCACATCTATTATAGCTCTCCCTGTTGTGAGAAATGGTCTCCTTAAAATAATGGGAATCTCTTTATCGTCCTCCATATCCAATTCTATAAAGTCCACAGGGAAAATAAATTTATCCACTTTTACTAGCACATCTTCTACAATACCTTTTGGATAAGTTATTGATCGATCAGCTAACTGAAGAGTTACAGTAGTAGAGGAAATTTCTCCCAAATCTAAACATTTAAAAATAGGCATAATATTGATACTCGCTCCTAAATCACATAAAGCTTTTCCGTAAAACTTTTCTCCAATTGCACAAGGCATAGTAAAACTACCAGGATCTTTTAATTTTTCAAGAAGCTTTTTTTGAATAATAGCACTACACTCTTCACTAAGTGCAACGGTCTCATGATCTGTAAACTTCCTTTACTTTTTTAATACATTCTTCATAAATTTAGCATAACTTGGCATTTGTTCCAAAGCTTCAACAAAAGGAATATTTATCATTAACTTCTTAAGGATTTCTAAAAATTTTGTAAAATGTTTATCTTTAATATTCTGTTTCAGTCTTTGAGGAAATGGAGGTAATGGTTTTTTTACAGGGCTCTGTGTTTGTTCATTTTCCTGTTGATCATTTTCCATTTCTTCCTTTTCTTCATCAACTTCAGTTTCTCTTTGGATCCTTGTTTTAAAACTTCTTTTTCACTTCATAATTGAATAGCTTTAATTTGCTCTTTGTTTTGATCTTTTGGATTAACTTCCACAGTAGTTGGAAGAATTTCAGAAGGTCTATTACTATGTGTAGTAGCAATATGTCCTAATTGATTTTCAATATTTCTGATAGCAACCCCTTGATTCTGTATTTGATTTCCCATATTCAACATTACTTCTTCCATCGTCAACTTCTTTTCCTTAACTTGTGAGTTAGGGTTGAAATTAAATCCTGGAGGATAATAAGGTCAAAAAATAGGATTCCTTAATTGTTCAGATTTCCGGATGGATTCACCAAATTATTGTAATTATTCCAACTAAAATTAAGGTGATTTTTCCAACCAAGGTTAAAATAGTTAGAATAGGGATTATTATTTTGATTATTTATAGTGTTTAAAGTTTTATAAGATGATTCAGTATCAATAATCTATCCTAGTGAATTCTCCTCTAATGGTGGGGGTACTTGAGAATAATTCATTCCCATTTGTTCAATCTTTTTAGAAATAACAACAATTTGAGATGCCAAAATAGACATTGCATCAGAATCATGAATTCTAGCTACTCTCTTAAGATTTACCCTTTCAGAGGGCCATTGAAAATTATTATTAGCCATTTCTTCAATTAAAGAATATGCTTCATCAAAAGGTTTTGACATTAATGAACCACCCGCAACAACATCTATAATAGATCTCAGTGATCCTACTATTCCATTGTAAAATTTTTGAATTATTAACCAATCTCGTAAAGCATGATGTGGAAACTTCCTAAGAAGATCTTTAAATCTTTCACAGGCTTCATATATCGATTCCCCTTCAAATCGATAAAAAGATGTAATGTGATTTCTAAGCTTAGCGGTTTTTGAGAGTGGAAAATATTTAGCCAAGAATTTTTGTGATAGTTCTCCCCAAGTTCTAATAGTTCCAGGTGCTAATGAATTTAACCAAGCCTTGGCTTTATCCCTTGATGAAAAAGGAAAAAAGTCTAAGCCTAACAACATCATTATACACTCCATCATATTTAAATGTAGCATAAATTTCAGGAAAACTAGCAAGATGTAAGTTAGTATCTTTAGTAGGCGATCCTCCAAACTGATTATTTTATATCATTTGGATAATAACATGTTTAAGCTCAAATGAAATAACATCAAAATCAGGATTTTGAATAATCAAGTGAAGTTCATCTGCTGTCGGATTCGCATAATCTTTTAAAGGTCTTTGTCGATTTTCATTTATTAGATTATCTAAGTTATTTGCCATTTCTTGTAAATTTTTAATTTCTCTTTGTTGTTTTCAAAATTTTCTAATAGTACGTTCTAGTTTTGAATCGTAAGGTACTAAACCTTCAGATCCAATATTTTGCATAAATAAATAAAGCAAGCAAAGTAAAACACTCAAATAAAGATATTTCTTTTTGGATTTTTTATTTTTAATTTTCTTTAATAATAATAATTTTTTTATAGTATATATATTATCTCTAAATTTTCTAATTTATCAAAACTATTTAAATTAACCATTATCTTCCCCACGCAACGGTGCCAAAAACTTGATCCAACTTTTTTGTTGCGATAGATTGTGTAAAATTTAATTAAATATAATCAAATAATATTTAGATTATGCAATTATACATATAATTATCAAGTGATAATGGACTTTCTATTTAAGCCCCAAATATCCATCATACGGGGAATGTTTAAATTGGAAATGACAAATTTGCTAAGAACTTCACAAAAAGTTAATTGAAATCCTGTCACTAATTTCAATTGTTCAGATATAATCAAACTTAAATTTCTAAACTATTATTAGATCAAATATGTAAAATTTAAAACAGTAAATACTAATATATTAACTATGTTTATGTAACAAAGATTTTTATGTGAAAAAGCATCATTCTCACTACAATGAGGCTATTATAAAATGAGATGAGATAAATATTCATAATATGTATTGTGCTAAATGGGAGCAATTTTAATTCTCTACCCTGATACAGTGCATAGAAAATCATTGGCTAATCTCAATTTTTAACCCCGAAATCTGTGGCTAGGCTAGAAGGATACCGGCTCCCACTCTAGAGCTCCCACTTCCCTTCACCTGAAGGCTAGCTCTCGCTTCAGTTTTTAAACAATAAGACTGAATTGAGGATTTTAATCTTTCACCCTAAAGGTTCTTTAATTCTACACCCAACAAAGCATATTTTCCTATTTATTTGCACTTAATTCCATAAATGATGTTCTCTTTCATAGAATCAAATGTGATCCTTACTCTGTTGTAGAACTCATACTCTATTTCCCGGATTATATGTTTCACAACATATTTTAACAATTTAATTGGCCAGATCAAAAAGTAAATTAAGTTCCGAGTTGAAAAATCATCACAATTTATTTTACAATTTAATATTGGCATATTCATATTATCTCTTTTTTTCACCATATCTCAGAGCATGGAGAAAGATAGAGGGAACTACTCTGACTTCATGAGAAAGAAATAGCAAAACAAAAATTATATATATAAAATAAGGTTCATACAACACTGATAAACAAACAAAACTTATCTGAAAGATTTTTCTCAAAGCAAATCCTTTGTAGTCTTTCCTTAGAAACGCAGGAAGAAGATATCTCACACTTTTCTCCTTCTCCAACACTCTTACAGAAAGTTTCACACTAAATCTCACCACAAAAAACTTTAAACTATGAAAAAAAAATCACTAATTGACTCTAATGTGGAAGTGGAATGGAAGGATGTGGTGCGAAAAATGAAAGTAGAGGAGTGAAAAACATAGAGGAGCGCTTTTTCCGATGAAATTCGGCCCCAAATAGATCCCAAGGTCTGTTCTCCAAGATGTGCCTCCAAAAACTCATAAAAAAATCATCTAAATACATCAAACCTTCTAAAAATGGGGTCTGCACCGCTTTTGGTGTCGTCGGCGCTGGTCTGACACCGTCGGCGCTGAGTAAAAAATCTCCGCGTTAATTTGTTCTGCGCCATCGACACTACCCTCGATGATACCAACGCTGAGCATTTCTTCAAAAATGTCATTTTGACTCCAAATTTCATCCTTTTTTGCTTTCTTTTTGTTTTAAGCCCTAAAAATTGATAACCTGCAAGAAAATATCAAAATACCTTCCATTAAAGTGCAATATCATAAAAAATAGGTATAAAATATGGTCTAAAAATGCACATATTTTTGTTGTGTCAAAGGACACATGACAAATTCCCTTTCATCATTCTTGATCATACACCGTGGCACCCCACATCATGCATCCATGCTTAAACCCATCCATTTTTTGTCCCATGGCATTCTGTCATCTAATCTTTAAAATCCAAATTCCTTACTTGTGAAAATCACCCATGGACTCATTGAATGTCAAGAAATTACTCATGGGGCCATCCATAAGTATTATATGGCTCATGCACCCCAAAGTGACAAAAGAAGGACTTCCTTTCTCCTCCCACCAAAGTGGCTTAACCAAAACCCTAGTTCCACCAAATGCACGTTTCCCATGCCAAATAAATCACTCAAGCCCCTAGAAGTTGGCCAACAACCCTATCCACCTTAGAAATGACCCAAGTCTATTTCCATGTGGTTGAACGCAAATGATTAACCTAAACTAACCCAAACCCATTCACCACTTTAGAAAATTTCAATTACTCATACTTGGACCAAATTGACTTCACATCTCCCCACTTTTAACTTCCTAAACTGTGGAGCTAACTTTGTCTGGCCAGTTGGCCATCGAAAAACACAAAATCAAAGAAGGCTCCCATGGTCAAAACTCAAAATTTTAACTCCCTGAGGCGGCTCACTCCCATTGGACATTGGAGCCTCTCTTCCCTCCACTTAAGCACCACTTCGGCCACCTAGCTTGCTCTTTTGGTAGCCATAGCCTGGTTTATAAATAGACCACCACATCTCGGCCAAAGGGGGGGGGGCAATGTATAAGACTTTGGTGAAGCCCTGCCAAATTGTTTTCAGACCCTCTCACAACCTCATGAAGCTCATCACCACCATTTTAAATCCCTCAAACCGACCACAAAACCTCAATTTTCAAGCTCAAATCTAGGTCATTTCTTGGCCTTGGAATCAACCTCCACTAAACTCAAAATTGGCCATCCCAAAAGCTTCAAAACATTTCAAAACCACTTCCCAATCAAAACCCCATCATTCCGAGCCCTCTAACCTAGACCTAGACCTAGACCTAAACCACAACCGAGGCACCTCTTGACCTAGAGCATAATTAAAATCGATTATAAATCTAATTGAAGATAGGGGGACGTTTGTTGGCTCAAGGTGAAGCTCAGGAACAAATTCAATTGAGGCCTCACCTTTTGGGCAGAGGTATACCAAAAACTTATAGTTTTTTCCTTGATTAGGACCTTTATGAAGAAGATTTACATTTCATTCGTATTTAGTCGTATAGATGTGTTCATCTCTCGTATATGAAGGTGTAGGAACAAATCACACTACCGTTTTAGTATCAAGCGATATCTTAGGGTTTGAACACGAACAATTATCATGTTAGGGCACATTTGGGAAAATGAACAGATGCCGTCCATTCACGGGTGTATAAATCGAACGGTGCTGATCAAGACAGACAGACAGAGCGTATGCGAACTATGAGGCGAGTCAACAACCTACGTGGAAAGTACGGGTAATCAACGGGCGATGCGTGGGAGTTCGACGAATATGAGGATGATGCTGTGTTGAGTCAGATAAGT
The DNA here is from genome assembly GCA_003013225.1 of Phalaenopsis aphrodite. Classification (NCBI taxonomy): domain Eukaryota; kingdom Viridiplantae; phylum Streptophyta; class Magnoliopsida; order Asparagales; family Orchidaceae; genus Phalaenopsis; species Phalaenopsis aphrodite. The sequence goes on along the minus strand of NEWO01000461.1, from coordinate 649,294 downwards.
TAAAAAATATGGAATTTTGAAATTATTTAATTACATAAAATTTAAAAATTCATATATTGGTGTAGAAAAATTACAAAAAATAAAATAAAAAAACTTTCTCAAATTTGTTAATATTTTATTTTAAATTAATTAAAAACTGAAGAAGGAAAATTAATTATAATTAATTAAATAATTATCCAAAGTAAGTGAAATTTTGAGGGTTTGTTCCTAATGGAATGAGAAACCTTCTCTGATTTTTTCTGGATTAGAGAACACAATTATGATCAAAAGCCCTAACTTTCTAGGATACTTAATATTATCTTAATTAAATAATTATAAAAAATAAAATAAAAGTCAGAAAAATTCAAAATCAGGTTAGGAAGGTTCTGTGATCAGAGGACCCTAAGAAAAATAAAAATAAAATTCAGAGGATCAAAATGTAAAGTTTAAACATTTTTTACTTCATTTTTAATAAAAATGTATCATAAATTAGAAAAATATAAACTAATTCAAAAAATCACCGAAATGACCTAAATTGAAGACAATTACCTCAGGAAGCTTCTGTGAAAATTGAAAGCCACAAAAAATACTTTTGTTATGAAAATGTATTTTCCAAGTAAATAAAGATTTTAACTTAAAATAGTTATAAAAAAAGAGAAAAATCAGAAAATTATGAAAATTGGTTTGGAGTGTTTCATGAGGCCAAAAGAACAAAAAAAATAAAATTGTGGTTAAAATAAAAAGTTTATTTTTAAGCTATTTTCTTATTTTTAAAAATAATTAAATATGATTAAAAATAATAAAAATACAAAAATATCCCAAAAAATTACAAACTTCATCACAACCACATAGAATAATTTAAAAATCTGTTTATAAATTTTTAAAAGTGTAAAAGCATATTTTAAGTACTTAAATTTAAGTTTCCATATTTTTGAATAAAATAACTATATTTAAAAATTATCAAAAAATATAAAATAATTTCACTGAGTTCTCTAGGTTAGAGAGGCGTATGAAAAATATAAAAATTAATTTTTGAAATAAAAGTATATTTTCTATTTATTTAATAACTAAAATCAATTAAAAAATAATAAAAATTATTTCATGTGGACATTTGATCTAGTTTAACATCCTAGAATTATCATAAGGACAAAAAAGATGTTTTGGTTAGTAAAATTAATTAATACTAAATATTCTCAATTTTGAATTAAATTCTTATTAAAAATTAAATAAAAAAACATAAAAATAAAATTTCTTCTCTTCTGTGTAAAATGACCCATGAGTAGGGTAACAACAAAGTTTCAAAGTCATTTGAGTTAAATTGAAGAAAAAATGAAGTAAAGAACTCTAGAGGTAAAGTGGTAATTATGAAATTTTGAACCATAATTAAAGATTTAGGTAAAAACAAAGGGTTAATGGGTAACATTAATGATAAATAATTTTCTAAATTGATTGAAACATAAAGGCTTCTAGGCGAGAAACCATCTCATTCCATTTGCTACAAAAAGGATAAAAGTGCAGTTTTTCAAATTCTTGAGAATTGGAGACCAATCAAGTTTGGAAGAACTTAAGGTTAGAGGCTTAAGTTATGAAGACAATAAATCATTAATTTGAAGTCTCAAACCAATGGTTTAATGATAACTTAATCTGTTAATGAGAATTGAACACACTTCTCTTTATTTTTTTGTTTAAATTACAAATTCTCCCATATGGTACCTAAGAGCTCAGTAGTGAACTAGGTTTGATTTAAAAATACTTAATGAGGCTTAGGAAAGAAACATACGTAATCATAAATATCGTTTAAACACTACGGGCTCATTCAATTGAATAGAGATGAAAGGTTCCTTAATAACTAAGTTTACTCTAAGGGTTCTTACTCTTATAATTCATCTAAATAACATCAAAATGAAAGATTAGTTGTCCCTGCACATGGGTTAATTTAAATATCAAAGTTCATTAAGAACAAATTAAAACATCATAACTAAATATTAACTTAACTAGGGTTAATTATTTCAATACATAATAATCTTAGGTGAACTCAAAAAGTTCTAAAAACTTTTGAAGTGGTTTAGCGTTATGCTCCGAACCCCTTTGCAAGATTCTGGACATTTTAATGGACATCTAAAGTTATGATAGTTTCTTGAAGAAAATCATTCACAAAATCTTATAAGGACCCACTAAGATATGATTTGAGACCCGTTAATTCACCAATTCCAATAAAATACCCTACACTACTTATCCTACATTAAAACCCAAAAAACTAGGGATATTTGTTTATGCTACATATGGATCATCAGGCTAGTATGAGCTAGAGGTCTTGGTGGTGAGGGCGATGACGACATCTCTTATTTGTGTGAAATGAGGGATACAAAGTGAGATTTGGAATAGTGTCTCCTACCTTAAGGATCCTTCAGAAAAGGGGATAAGACTGATGATTCTATTCACATCCCTCGATAGGAGTTGCCCCTAGCTCTCTTAAGTTGTAGGTACACTTGGTATTATTAAATTGATTAGCTCGTGGACTAAAGTATTTTTTAAAACATATATAACACTGTAAACCCAACAAAAAAATTCTTTTGTGACATGATTACTTTTGAGTGATAAATAAACCTATTTCAATAAAAAAACTAAAATTTTTTTTAATGAAATCTTATAATGATTCACCTACTAATCACTTTCGTGGTTAGGAGTTGCCCTTTCTCAGACTGCAGGGTTGGTAGCTTTCACCTGTATTGGATAATAAAGCACATAGCCCAACTTTAAGCACCCACCTTCACTAGTGTGTTACACTTAGTCCTAGTCTTCCATATGTGACTTTGGGTTTTGTATTACTTGCTTGCGTTTTTTTTTATGACTTGTTTTTTGGGTTTCTTTCGTGCTAGATTCCTTGTGCAATTTATTTAAAAACTCCTGCACTTTATTGAACAAATTATATGCTAATAACCCATGAAACTGCATTAGGAGCGCTAGGTACGCATCCTATAATTTGCTTACTGCACTTTTACTACTTTTCCTTTTATCATTTTCTTACACATGCATGTTTCACTTTACCTGCAAAACAAAACAACAAAAATACACTTTCAAAACTAATAATAAACCTTTAAACCTTTGAACACACTTAATATACTCCTTTTGGGTTTACAAGGATCTCTAGAATGAGGTAACCTATGGTTGCTAATGAGAATTCTTCAGTTTAGATAAGTTGAACCACTTATTTAAACTAATTAAATTCAAGAGAAAATAGTGGTGCCAGAAAGACAAAATCATGGGATCTTGACCGATGTCTCCTAACTTAAATTAAAATCCCTCCAACATTTGAATAACAAAGGCAAATAAAACTAAAACATAATACATAAATGATCATAATTCATAATACACATAAAACTTGAAGCTGTTACTTTAACGAGGAGCATTGGAGCAAGTCGAGATAGATGAAGGACTACGATCTACAAAAACAAAACAAGTCTACATCAACCAAATTTGTTTAGTATAAAAAACAAACAAGCTATAAGACTTCAAAGTAGTCTGCCTAGTGTGACATAAACCCTCACTCTATCTTTTAGGCTTTTGTCCATTGTGCAATATATGCTCTAACTTGCCTTAGGATTCCAAGGTTGTTATCCGATACAATGTAAATTGTACAATTATCTAGGCTATTTGCATAATTAGATATTATGCAAGTATATGCCCTATGATTACTAATTAACATGATTAAGCATAAATAATTTTGCTTAAAAAGTATAAAACCCAACAATAGAATAACTTGAGAAGTCATTGAAGTTCACCTTTATCTTGTAACATCCCCTAGCATTCAGTCCTTTGATTTCTATAATAACTATTCCTATTTGGTCCTTTCCCACTTGTCATTCCTTACAAACCACCTTGAAAACCCAAACTTTGAATATATTGAGGATGAAAGCTCTGATTTTTATTAAGAGTTTTCTTAAATGACCTCGGTCATTTAAGATGTAATTAACTATAGGGGCTTGCCCATATATGGAACTTTGGAACCCATGTAATATAAACCCTATCTAATCCTTACATTAGATAGGGGAAATTTTTAGTCAACATATAAATTGTTCGCAGATGAAACTGATATCATAGGTTTCTTTAGTTTATATGGTGAGCTCATTGTCAAGTATTATGCTTATCTCTTGGGATGATGTATTGTTTGTAGTGTTGTGCTCAATTATTTAAACTATTAAATATATGAGACCTTGTTGGTCTCATATTTTTTTTAAAAATTAAAATACTAATTTTCAAATCAAAATTTTATGTAAAATAAATTTTAAAATTATTTTTTAAAAAAAATAAAGCGATCGACATACATTGAATGAACTTTCAGAGTCAATGAAATGAAATTTTGCCATTGTTAATAAATCATTGATTCTCATCATTAGCGTGATTGATCCAAGACCTTTCTCTCCCCACAGTTTGAAACCTCTTAGCATCATCTTGATGATTGTAAGTTTGCGAGTTTCGATATCTATGTAGCCATTGTTCATAAATTCATCAAGGTGATGGATGCTCCTGGATCCAAAACCACTCTAAAGAGCATACATCTATTTAACGATGGATGTAGTCAGCAGTACCGAGTAATAGGTCTTCACAGTAAAGGTCACCTCAGACTGTTCCTTTAAGAAACAAACCTCATATAAAGAGGTGCTAGCTAATTCAGCTAAGCAAATTTCTGGATCAAGCAAGGCCTTGATCAATGTTTCTCTCATCTCCTTTGACAGGATCAAAGTGTCATAGATGCTTAGTTTGGTAGGAAACTTTCAAAGTTAGGACAGTAGATTGTAGTCCACCTTTTTATTTAGTTCACCAGCTTCTTTTTAAGTGAGAGTTTCTTCTACTAGTGAGACTGACTCTTCTTACACAATTATCTATTTTGCTTTATCTTTTAGAGCCACTCTTGGAGGTAATCCATTTTCATTCCTCAAGTTTACTTCTATTATTTCCTCCAATCCTTGAGTTGTATCTAGAGGCATTCCTTTCAAAGCTATAACCAGCTCTCCTGGAGATATTTCTGAATTCGAGAATTCCAATTCAATTATGATTGGAGCTCCTTGAAGTTTGAGGATAAGTGACTCACTTTCAGAGCTGTCACAATGAAATTATAGAATTGGCTAAAGAGCGAGGAGTAGGTATTGATGATGATGAATATTTTGATTTTACAGATTATCTCGATGAGGAGTTTATGAAAATTAATGTTGTTGAAACCAGGGCTGCTACATCTTGCCGCGATGCCTCACTTTTTGGTGAGGAGAATGGCACAGATAAATTATAAAGGGCCATTCAACTAAGAAATGAATAGATTGTATGAATGGAGAAAAGGATGGAAGAGATGGCTGCCACCATGACCGCCATGGCTACAGCACATGGGCAATCTTAGTCGTAGTAATTAGCTTCACCGAAGGATAATTAGCCTGAGGTTGTGCATATTACAGATGATAGAAGGGAGGTCATTTCTGTCAGTGGAGAAGAAATGTAGAAGAAAGATTCAGTCCAGAGTTTGGTACTAAAGAAAGACATTAAGCAGATGTTTGAACAACAAGCATCAATTTCAAAGGGTAGACCTTAATCAGAGGAATTTGATGTCGTGCCTTACCCCAAGGGCTTTGTGTCACCAAACTTCAAGATGTTCAATGGAACCAGAAATCCTCGTCAGCATATAGCCCACTTTAGATCTAGTTGTTATAATGCCAAAGGTAATGAAGCATTGTTGTTCCGCCAGTTCATCAGTAGTTTATTAGGAATAGCATTTGATTGGTATGCTGAGTTGCCCAATTAATCAGGAAAGACATTTTTCGAGTTGGAGCACTTATTTTTAAAGAGGTTTGCTGGAGCACAACACCATGTCAACATAGGAGATTTCATGTTGGAAAGATAGAAACCTAACGAGACCTTGGTTGACTATATCTTGAGGTGGAGAAACTTGATCATGAAGCGTGAAACCCAGCAATAGGAACATCATATGATTGAGATTCTACTTAAGAGCATCCATGAATTAGTTGTTTTCATTCTCAAGGGACTCACAATGAAGTTGTTCGAGAAGTTACTTAGCAAGGCCAACAGCTCGTAAGTGGAGGTTAAGCATTTGGTGTCTCAGGAAAAGACTGAGAAGTCTAGAGCAGCCAGGACATTCGAAAAGAAGTTTGGGATAATAGCAATAATTGATAAGGGCAAGAAACCAATGAAGATTCAGTCTGAGCATTCTCGTCAAGGTTCTCAATAGTCAACACAACATGATCAGTTTTATCAACAAACGTAGACTCAACAGTATGACCAATTTGGAAAGCAGTCTTATCAGAAAGAAACGTACCAGACAGATGGTAGATATGGTTCAACATTTGCAAAGTGGATGAATAGGGTGTATTTTTACAAGGATGAAGCTGTGCCAAAGATGTTCATAAATTTGATGAAGAAGTGCGAGTTTAGATCTTCAGAGCTGAAAAAACTTGAAGAGGTTGATAAGAAAGATTCTCCCAACTATTGTCCATACCACAGACTCCTTGAACACACTATAGAGGTATGTTTCAATTTCAAGGATCAGCTTGAGAGGAATCTTAAAAAAAAATATAAGAATTACAAAAGCATATTTGAAAGAACCTGAAAGAGGTTTTGTACATATGATTTCAACCGAGCCAATCACCCCAATAGAGCCTTATTCAAAGAAAGGTGGTTGGAGCACAGTTTGGAGCAGATCATCCAAGAAGATACATGACCAGATTTAGATTGCATCAATACAAACCACCATTCAAACCCTACAACCTACTAGACCAAAGATGGAGATCACACCAGAGAAGCCATCGCAGCTAAAGAAGAAGAAGAACGAGTCATGCATGAGATGAAGACCTATAGTGCTAGGAGTAGGATAAGGGGTGCCTCAGATAGGGTTATTTCAGATTTGGGGGACAAATTTCTTAAAGTGCTGACCGTGTATGACTATTTTTTCCCCTCCGAAGTCTTTTGAATATAATAATTATGATTTCAACTATGTTTTAACTGTCTCTAGTGATAACATAACTGACTGTGACTAATCTAACCCCGACATTGATTCCCAAATTGATCTTCAAATCATACTTAAGTCAGATAAGCCTACTAATGGAAATGAAGAAGAGCCTGACGACACCGGTCACTACAATTCTGGGAGTGAGGAGCCCGTCCTCAAATGTCAAGGGACACTGATAGCGATCAATTTGTAATTTTTAGATTCAGAAATGACACCAGAAGAGTCAGCAACAACATCAAGAGAAGAAGAGATTACATAAATAGATTTAAGGAGTGGAAATGTATTATCCTCAAGGACAACTCTAATGGACAAAGGAAAGTAAATAATTTCTTGAGAAGAGCCACCTCCGCCTCCATGATACACCAAAATAATATGTTATTTTAAGTATATATTTTAGGCTTCTTTTTGGTGAATTACACTTTAAAAAAGGGATATTAATTTTAGGCATTTGGAGTAAAAATAGAAAAAAAGGAGAAAATTTGTGATTATGGAGCCTGAGGCACCAAAACTTGCACCAGAGGAGCTAGAACTGGTGCCATTATTCAGAGAAGTAGCGTCTAAGGTGTCAGATTTAGCGTTAGAAGTGCCAAAACCTATAACAATGCGGACTTTAGTAACTTTGCTCCTGAGGGGCCAGAATTGGCACTATAAGCGCTAGAATTGGCAGTAGAAGCGCCTGAGATGATACTTGATGGATTAAGCCAGTTCAGGACAAATTTGAAGCACATTTTGAAGGCTCCAAATCTTTGAAACGCCCGATGGAGTGATTCAATGCATCTAAACACTTTGGAAGACTCTTTCATGAGGGGATATGTCTCTTGAATGAATGAACATGTCTTTGGAGATTAAAAAGGTGCAGCTTTTGGAGAGAATTTGGGAGAGAATTTTGAATTCTTTTTTAAAGGAGGCAACCTCTAATTAAAGAGAGAGTGGAGAGAGAGAGTTAAGAAAGGGGGGTGGCATGAGAGAGAAGAAGAGAGTGGAGGCCTGAGATAGAGTGAGGGACTTGAAGATTTCCTTCTAAGGTTGTAAGTGTTGAGAGTGCATGTAAAGAGGGAAAGTGCTTAAAGAGATCTTCTAGGGACTTACGTGGGAAGGAGTGTGAGATAAGTTGTCTTTATTTTGTAAACTTGTTTTTTATATATGAAATTTGTGTTTTGTCATTTCCTTCTCATGAATTCAGAGTAGTCTCCTTTATCCTTTTCCCTACTCTAAGATATGCTTTTGTGAAGAATTGATTTTGTTTTATACGGTTTTAAATATAAAAAATTTGTGATGATTCAAACTCTGATTTTCATTTACTTTTCAATATGACCAATTGAAAGGTTAAAATTTGTTGAGAAACATAAGATCCAAAATGACTATGCTTTCTACAATAAGGTGAGAGTCACATTCAATTCCTTAGGTGAGAATGTAATCTATGGGGTTGAGTGCAAATAAATAAATAAATATACTTTGTTAGATGCAAAATTAATGATTTTAAGGTGACATTAAAATCCCTAATTTGGTCCAGTTGATTGGAAACCAATGCGAGATTATTATCTCTTAGGCGAGTGAGAAGTGAAAGCCCTAGAGTGAGAATTGGTATCCCCCCAACCTAATCACGAAATTAGGGACCAAACTCTGGATTAATCAATGTTTTTTATACAGTTGACAGAGGGTAAGGATTATGATTGCTCCTATTTGACATAATACAATTATATATATGTATATATATATTTAAATGATTTTAGGGACCATATACTCAATTACTTAAGTAAACATAAGATCCATATACTCATTGTAAACGGGAAGGATGCTTTCTTAAATTTGAACTCTTCATTGCAAAAACTTTGTTTAGTTTTTATAATTTTACTTTCGAAGTTTAGCAAATAGTTTAGTTAACTTAGTTCTTTTAACTGCATTTTATTTAGCATACACTCAATTACTTTAGATTTTAATTTCATACTTAAGTTTTTTAGTTTGAATTTTGTGTTTTACATAATAGCCATATGAATTTCCAACTCCTTGTTGGATCGATACTCAGGAATCCATTAGAGCCCTTTTTTTACTTAAGCAATACGTATACTTGCATTATTATTACGGGTTTGGCAGTTTAAAGATTTAAAAGATAAAATTATTTTTACTAAAGTTATTTTTATTGAATTGAATTTTACATTTAATATTTGTGCTGCCATGTGTGTTTTGTAATATTAAAAAATAGTCACAAAAGAAACACATAAAAAACCATGCATCACTCTACTAATAGAAGAGATACATAATTAAGTGAAAATTGGAGGTCTTTATAAAGTGCATTATAACGTACTAGTTCATCTTAGGAGGTTGCCGACCAAACTAAGCATCTATGATGCTCTGATCCTGTCAAAGGAGATGAGGGAATCTCTGGTCACAACCCTATTTGATCCAAAAATTTGCTTAGCTCAATTAGCCAAAACATCCTTGGATGAAGTTTGTTCTTTAAAGGAATAACCTAGTGTAACCTTCACCGATGAAGACTTGTTGCTTCGTACTATCAATCACAACTGACCACTCTACATTTCAGTCAACATAAAAAAATTTGTTCTTTCTAGAGTTTTTGGTAGATTTGGGAGCGTCACTCAACCTAATGAGTCTACAAACTTTGACTTATTTGGACATTGACGCTCAGGAGCTTACCACTGATAAGATGATGTTAAAAGAATTCAATCAGAAGGGAGAAAGAGATCTTGGATTGATCACACTATTAATAAAATTTGGAGTGCTAGTAACAACCACCATGTTCCATTTCATTGACACAGGGATCTCTTTTAATGGCTTGCTCAGTCAACCGTGGTTGCACGAGCATAATATGGTTTCATAATCTATATATTAATGCATCAAGTATTCTAAGGAAGGACAAGAACATTACATTAAGGGGGATTTACAACCATTCTCAGTTAACGAAGTGGGCATCTATGAAGATGTCACCTTCTATGCCCCTCCAAAGAAGACTGTCTTTTCCATAAAAGTCACGAAGAACAAAATTGATGATGCAGAAGAATATAAAAAAGAGATCACCATTCAAATCTGCTTCAACAATCTTCCGTCACTTCTTTGCAATGAGCTGTTGGAGGTTCTTTTAATCCACACATCCAAGATCAAGGTTAGAGACGTGGATGAGCAAGAACCAACATAATTATTGAACGGACAAAGCAAGTCATCAGCATTAACATGGAAGAAAGTTCTAATGAAGATGAGTCTAATGAAATGATAGTGATAAAATAGAAGAAACAAAGTTTGAGATCTCATTAGAAGATGTGGAGAAAAGTGAATACAAGTTAATGTATGATCGCATCAACCACTACGTGCACGACATGACTCTTACTCATATCTACCCTCAAAAGGTCAAGAGTTTAGAGGTCAAGGAAGTCTGGGGTGTTGGTTTGAAACTGATCAAGTTTTACCGTGCATCTCCTACTATTAATTCTGAAATTCATATAAATTTGGAAGAGGATGGTTCTAATGAATTAATGAAATTACCATTTGGTTACATTCTCTTTGTGCACAAAAATAAATTCAATAGGGATATATGCTGAAGCAAATGTCAAAAGATAAATTACAACTTTTTAAGAAATTATGGATTGTTAAAGGTCGAACTCTCAACTCAAAAGAGGGTCTCATATTTGGTACGATAGGACCAATTGATGATTTAAAATTTTGCATGGTTGTTACTAGCAAAATAGAAGAGGATTGTCTAGATGTGGAGAATGATTTTGAGGACTCTTCGATAGACGATGCTCTGCCACAATCGAGGTAGAAATGAAGTCAATAGTTGATGAGTTGAAGGAAGTTAACCTTGGGACTGAGGAGTAGCCTCGTCCGACCTTCATAAGTTCTCTACTTAGCAAAGAGGAATATACAGATTTAATCAATTTGCTATCAGAATTTAAGGATTTCTTTACTTGGAGCTGCAATGAAATGCTAGGATTCTCCTTAGAAGTTGTAGTTCACAGGCTTGGAGTGGACGAGAGTATAACTCCATTAACAAGCTCCTAGAAGAATATACCTCGAAATAGAACAATAAGTCATTGCTAAGGTAAAGAAATTAATAAACGCTAACTTTGTGCATAAAGAGAAATACCCCACATGGTTAGCCAACATCGTTCTAGGTAAGAAAAAGAATGGACAAGTTTAAATATATGTCAAATTCAGAGATTCGAATAAAACATGTCCAAAGGATGAGTTTCCATTACCGATAGCAGAGTTAATGGTGAACATCGCATTGACACACGAGAACTTCTGTTTTTATGGATGGATCATCAGGATACAATTAGATCAAGATGGCTCCAAAAGATGTAGCACTTACAATCTTTAGAACTTTGATTATAATCTCATCCTACATAGTAATACTGTTTGGATTGAAGAACGCCGGAGCAACATATCAATGAGCTATAATGAAGATATTTGATGACCTCATCCACATCTAAGTGGAACGCTACGTGGATGATTTGCTCATTGAAGCAAACAACGAATAGACCACATGTATATTTTGAGGATCGTGTTTAAACAATTCCGACAATATAATCTTAAGATGAATCCCTTAAAGTGTGCCTTCAGTGTTGCATATGAGAAATTTCTAGGATTCATTGTCCGTCATCAGGGAATCGAGATCGATCCAGATAAGATCAAAGCTATCTTAGAAATTCCGCCTCCCAAAACCTTGAAACAGTTACGATCCTTTCAAGGCAAATTAGCATACTTAAGTTACTTTATATCAAATTTGTTAGGTAGGTGTCAACTCTTTTCTGAATTAACTAAAAAGGTTGTCAAATTCATTTGGGAAGAGAAATGCCAACGAGCTTTTGAGGATGTTAAGGAGTATTTAACAACACCTCCTATTTTGGCAGCACCTATCCCGGGAAAATCTTTGATACTTTATACCATGATCTTAAACAACTCTCTTGGAGCCCTACTAGCTCAGGTCAATGACGAGGGTAAGGAAAACACACTCTACTACCTGAGTCATTGTATACTACCGATGAAGATAAAATATCCTTCTATTAAGAAGCATTGTCTAGCTCTAATTTTTGCCGCTCAGAAGCTCAGGCAATACATACTTTCTCATAAGATCACCCTTATTTTGAAAGTTAATCTGTTGCAATATTTGATGAACCGACCAACACTTTTCAGATTTTTAGCAAGGCGGTCGATGATTTTATTGCAATTCGATATAACTTTCGTGCCCCTTTGCGCTACTTAAGGATAGATTTTAGCGGATTTTCTTGCAGCGCACCCACTTCTAGCTTGGTCCCCTCTGAATGATGATCTACCAGATGAGCGAATACTACAAGTGGGATCTTCTAGTGCCAAACTTTGGGAGATGTATTTTAATGGAGCTTTGTCAACCAGAAAAGATAAAGTATTACAACCAGTCATACCAGAGAAAGTAGGGATTGGTCTGATTTTTATTACATTAGACTAGGGAATGTTAAGGGTTTCCTACCACTTGACCGAAATGTGCATGAACAATGTGACAAAATATGAAACATTGATTATCATATTGAAGTTGACAATATCGATGAACATAATAGATATTGGCATATACGGTGATTCACAACTCGTGATCCAACAAATTGCTAAACAATACAAAATTATGAAGTCGAGATTAGCAGAATATAACTAATATGCAATGAAGTTGTTAGAACAGATTCTCAGTGTAACACTATATAGGATTCCACAGAAAGATAACGTGCATGATGACGCTTTAGCCAAGTTTGCTAAGAAATTGGTGTGTCCACTGGAGAATTCCATTGATATTGCAGTATAAGGACATCAAATTTTGGCAAAGATCAACCTCGATAGTCTACAGAAGCTCAGAAAAGAAGAAGAGATAATAGCTGCAGTAACAGACAATACTGAAGATTGACGCATACCATTAATATAATATTTGTAAACAAGAAGACTACCAGATGCAAGTCAGAATCATAACATATCACGAGAAGAGCTATGTTGTATGCTTTGGTAGGTAATGTAATCTACAAAAGGTCATTCGATCAGATGTGGTTGTGTTTAAGCAGAGAAAAATCATAGTATATTATCAAAGTACACGCCAGATTGTGTGGTGCTTATCAGTCAGGGCCAAAGATGAAGATGAAAATCAAGAGACTGATATTATTTGTCAGCGATGTTAATAGATTGCATTGATATAACCATAACGTGTCACTTGTGTCAAGTGCATGGAGTGGTCCGCACCAACATCTGATTGTGCTACATCTAATCATTACTTCATGGCCATTCAATTGTTGGGGTATGGATATTGTGGGTCTGATAGATCCTCCATCTTCAAAGGGACACATATTTATTCTCACAGCCACAGATTACTTTTCTAAGTGGGCAGACACAATACCGTTGCGAGAGGTTACAACACAACATGTTCTTCAATTTTTCAAGAGTCAGATCATCTACCATTTCTGTGTCCTGCGTAAAGTTATTTCTGATAATGGGCCAGCCTTCAAGAGCACTAAGATCAACAATTTTATTAAACGACATGGGATAGATTGAAGATACTCTATGATTTATTACCCTAGAGCAAACAGCCTAGACAAAGCCTTCAATAGGAAACTCATGCAAATTTTGAAGAAAAAATTGGATGAAAATAAGAAGAAATGGCACGAAAACTTGTTAGAGGCTTTGTTAGCCTACAAGATAACATTCGAACTCCTACTTAGTGTACGTCGTACACGCTCTTGTACAGGTCTAAGGTCGTACTCCCTTTGGAAGTTCATCTACCATCTCTCATAGTTGTCGTCACTAACCAGATTACTATAGAAGACAACGCCAAACTCAGGCTTAAAGAAATGAAGAGTCTCTAAGGAAAACAATTAGAAGAACAACAGAATCTAGAACTTTATCAAGCCAAGATGATTTGGGCCCACGATACATCGGTCTGCCAAACGACTTTCAATGTCAGTGAACTTGTACTCGTCCTCAAGAGACCTATCCTTGCACACCACAGTATAGGTCGGAAATTTGAACCAACTTTGGTGGGACCATTTATCGTCGAGAAAATCTATTTAGGAGGATCTTACCAGTTAGTGGATTTCTGATACCCCAAAATAATATGTTGTTTTAAGTATGTATTTTATGCCTAATTTTGGTGATATTTCACTTTAAAGAAGGGTATTTTTGTGTTTTTATTGCAGGTATAATATTTTTAGGCATTTGGAGCAAAAGTAGCACAAATTATGAAATTTTGAGCCAAAACAATGAAATTTTGGAATCTAGCGCATGATGCGTTGTTTGACAGAGCCTTGGAGGCTCGAGGTAAATTTTGTGCAAATTTTCAAAGGAACACTTGTTCTAAACACCTTTTAGAGTAATTTAATGCATCTAGACACTTTGGAAGGTTCTTTTATGAAGGGATATGTTTCATGGATCAAATGACACATTGTGTGAATTCAAAAGAGTTGATATTTGGAGGAAAATTTGAATTCTTTTTGAAAGGAGGCATCCCAAAATAAGAGAAGAAGACTTCAAGAAGTTTGTGAGTGACGTGAAAGGGGGTGGCGAGAAAGGCAAGAGGAAGAGATAGAGAGAGAAACTCAAGGGCTTGGAGATTTTCTTCTAGGGTTGTAAGAGGAGAGAGAGGGTGTGAGACTTATTTTTCGTTATGCTTCTAAGAGAGAATTGAGAGTGCGTATAAAGACAGAAAGGCTTGGAGAGAACTTCTAAGGATTATCTTGGGAAGAATTGTGAGATAAGTTCTATCTTTTATTTCTTTTGTTTTGTAAATTGGTTTTTAGATATGAAATCCATATTTTATCGTATCCTTCTCTTGAATTCTAAGTAGTCTTCTTTATTCTTCTTCCAACTTTGAAATATTATTTTGTGAAGAAGTAATTTTATTTTCTTTGATTTTAAATGCTAATAATTTGTGATGATTTGAACTCTAATCTTCATTTACTTTTCAATCTGGCTAATTGAAATGTTAAAATGTGTTGAGAAACATATGTTCCTAAGGGGCTATGATTTCTACAACATTGGGAGAATCACATTTGATTTCATGGAAGAGTATGTCATCCATGGAATTGAGTGCAAATAAATAAGGAAATATACTTTGCTGGATGCAAAATTGTAGATTTTAAGGTGACAGATTAAATTTGGTCCAGTTGACTGAAAACTAATGCCAGATTATTAGCCCTTAGGGGAGGAAGTAGTGGGAGCTCTGGAGTGGTAGTCGATATCCTCTCAGCCTAACAATTGAATTAGGGACCAAACTCAGGATTAATTAATGTTCTTTATAGCACTCAGAAGAGGGTAAAGAATATGATTGCTCCTATTTGACAAAAAAGAGTTTTTATATATATTTTCAAATGATTTTAATCTCTTCACAATCCATATGCTCATTGTAAGGGGAAGGATGCTTTCTTAAATTTGAACTTTCCATCAACAAAAATTTTGTTTAGTTTTTGTAATTTGAATTTTGAATGTTTAGTTTACGGTTTAATTAACTTTGTCTTTCAAATGCATTTTAAATAATATTCAATTTAGTAGTTAATATTCAAAATTTGCACTCTACCTTTTTTTTTAGTTTAAATTATAATTATAATCTTAAGAACTATTTACAAGCATTTCAAACTTCCCTGTGGGATTGATATCTAGGGCTCCATTAGAGATTTTTATTACTTGAGTGATATGTATACTTGTGTTATTTTTAAAAAGGGATTTCGTAGTTTAAAAGAGTTTTAAAGATACATTATTTTTATTAAAATTTCTTTTGTTGGGACTACATTGCATATTTATTATTATATGTGCCATATGTATTTTGTAATATTGAGAAATAATTGCAAAATTTACATACTAAATCTGCTCGCATTAAGTTTTTGGCACCGTTGATGGGGAATTAACGAAATGTAGTAGTAAAAAGTTATTTTATTTTTATTTAAAAAAAAAAGTGTTTGTAGTTTAGCTTGAACATTTTCGTATTTAAGTGTGTTTGCTTATTTTCAATTGCTTGTTTTATTTGTTTATTTGTAGTGTAAGATCTAAAAATTTAGTACCTTACGATTCTGAATTAGAAAGAACTATGAGAAAATTTTGAAAACAACAAAAAGAGATAGATCATATTAGCAAAATGGCTTTCAATTTGAGCAATGGTGGAAATGAAAATGAACATCATTAGAGACCCTTAAGAGATTATGCTAATCCTACAGTAGATAAAATTCATTTGAGTATAGAAAACCCTTTTGTAGCTGCCAATTCATTTGAGCTTAAACCAGCTATTATCCAAATGTTTCAAAATAATCAGTTTGGGGGAACACCACTGAAGATCCTAATTTACACCTTGCTAGTTTTCTAGAATTGTGTGCTACATTTAAATATGATGGAGTGTGGAATGATGTCTTCAAACTTAGAATTTTTCCTTTTTCACTAAGGGTTAAAACTAAGATGTGGTCAAACTCATTGGCACCAAGATCTATCAGAACTTGGGGAGATTTGTCACAAAAATTCTTATCTAAATATTTTCCACCTTAAAAAACTGCTAAGCTTAGAAATGATATTACATCTTTTCTCAGTTTGAAGGGGAATCAATTTATGAAGCCTGAGAAAGATTCAAAGATCTCCTTAAAAAGTATCCACACCATGCGTTGCCAGATTGATTAATAATTCAAACTTTTTATAATGGTTTGGTTGGATCTCTTAGATCTATAATTGACGCTACTGCTGGTAGATCATTAATGTCAAAACCATTCGATGAAGCATATTCATTAATTGAAGAGATGACTACTAATAATTTTCAATGGCCCTCTAAAAGGATAAATCCAAAAAGAGTAGCTAGTGTTCATGATTCTAATGCAATATCTATGTTAGCTACACAAATAGCTGCTATATCAAAGAAGAGAGATCAATTTTAAATGACATATTCTCAAACAACACCCGTGCTTGAGGAAAATTCAATGAGACAAATGATAGAATCTCAATCTCCTTATGAGACCTTAAATGCAATAAATAATCATTCTAATAATCCTTATGCCAATTAGTATAATCCCATTTGGAAGAATCACTAAAAAATAATTAGAGTAACAATAACTCTAAGGCTGCAAATCCACAATGGGCAAACAACACTGCAAACCCATTGGGAAACTCCAACAATCAAGGAAATCCAACTTATAAACCTTATTATCAACCAAGATACAACAATTTCCAAAGTAAGGACAAAAATTTATCAATGAAAGAATTGATATTGCAAATGGGAAGTCAATTACAAAGTCAAAGAGCTACAATTAAAAATATGAAAAATCAATTGGGATGTATTGCTATCTTACTTAGCAATAGACCTCCAGGAACATTGCCTAGTAATGTTGAAGTAAATCCTAAAGATCGGAATAAAGAGCAAATTAAAGATATTCAACTTAGAAGTGGAAAAGAATTGGAAAATAGAGTTCAAGAAGAAGTTGAACTTGAAAAACATGAAGTGGAAAATGAAAAATTAGGTGAAGATTTTCATTTTGAGTCAGAATGTTCTATTAAACCAATGAAAATCACTATAGAAAGACCACCGCCTCCATTTCCTCAAACATTGAAGCAGAAAGATAGAGATAACCAATTTTTTAAATTTTTAGATATATTGAGGAAATTAATAATAAACATTCCATTTGTTGAATCTTTGGAACAAATGTCAAGCTATGTAAAGTTCATGAAGGATATACTTAATAAGAAAAGGAAGTTTGTAGATAATGAGACTGTTGCACTCGGTGAAGAGTGTAGCACCATAAATCAGAAAATGCTCCTGAAAAACTTAAAGATCCTAGAAGTTTTGCAATTCCTTGTGCTATTGGTGGATAATTTTATGAAAAAGCTTTATGTGATTTAGGAGCCAGTATTAATCGTACGTCGTTATCAATTTTTTTAAGGTTGGGCTTAGGAGATATTTCACCTATGACTGTAACTCTTCAGTTAGCTGATCATTCGATTACATATCCTAAAGAAGTTATAGAAGATGTTTTGGTAAAAGTTGATAAATTTATCTTTTCTATGGACTTTATTGTATTAGATATGGAGGAAGATAAAAAAATTCCTATTATTTTATGAAGACCATACCTTGCCACTGAAAGAGCTTTGATTTAGGGTTCGTAGTGTTCATGAAAAAATTGAGATGTTAGATCCTACAGAAAGTAACAAGAATTTGATTTCATTTATTGAGAAACCTTCTGAACTAGAACTAGAAATACTTTCTACACATTTAAAGTATGCATTCTTAGAAGATTTATCTACATTATATGTTATAGTATTCTCAGAATTGACTGATATGCAAAAACAACATTTATTAAAAATGTTAAAAAGATATAAGAAAGTCTTTAGATAAACATTAGCTGATATTAAAGGAATCAGTCCTTCAATTTATATGCATAGAATTTTATTGGAAGATCAACTTAAATAAAGAGCTGATTCTCAAAGGAGATTAAATCCTATGATGAAAGAGATTATTAAGAAAGAAATTCGAAAATGTTTATATGCTAGAATAATATATATTATTTCAGACAGTGCTTGGGTAAGTCCAATTTGCTGTGTTCCAAAGAAAGCATGTGTGACTGTAGTGACAAATGAGCATAATGAATTAATATCAATAATACAAGTCACTGGTTAGCGAATCTGTATAAACTATAGAAAATTAAATTCTGCCACCATAAAGGATAATTTTCCTTTGCCCTTTTTGGACCATATGTTGGATAGGCTGGCTGGGCACAAATATTTTTATTTTCTAGATGGATGTACCAGTTATCATCAAATACCTATTACTATAGAGGATATGACAAAACAACATTTACTAGTCTTTATGGAACTTTTGCTTATCGACGAATGCCCTGTGAATTATTTAATGTACATGCAACATTTCAAAGATGTATGATGTCAATTTTCCGTGATTTTTTTGAAAGAGAGATTGAAGTTTTCATGGATGATTTTTTTGTGTGTGGAACTTCATTTGAAATATGTCTAAATCATTTAAAGAAAGTTCTGTAATGATGTGAAAAGACTAATCTTGTATTGAACTGTGAGAAATGTTAATTTATGGCTGCACGAGGAATTGTGCTTGGGCATAAAATTTCAAAAAATGACATGGAAGTAGATTCTGCAAAAATTCAGGTTATATCAAACCTACCTCCACCTACTACGGTATGAGAAGTTAGGAGCTTTATAGGACATGATGGATTTTATAGGCGATATATCAAAGATTTTTCAAAAATTACTAAACCTTTATGCCAACTTTTGG
>NEWO01000461.1:613780-629244 GCA_003013225.1 Phalaenopsis aphrodite | reverse complement strand
TAAATTTTAATTTGGAAATTGAAATTTTTTATGCATGGGGATTGGATTTTATGGGACCATTTATACATTCATTCAGAATATGTTGATTGCAGTGGATTATGTTTCAAAATAGATTGAAGCAATCACTTTACCTCGATGTGATACTCGGAGTATTTCAAAATTTTTAATTAAAAATATTTTTATAAGATATGGAATGTCGAGAGTAATCATTACCGATGGAGGATCTCATTTTAGAAATGCAACAATTGCATGATTGGTAGAAAAATATAATATGAAGCATAAAATTGCAACTGCTTCTCATCTTCAGATTAGTGGTTTAGCAGAAGTATCTAATCGTGAAATTAAGAGAATTTTGGAAAAGAGTGTTAATCCTAATAAAATGGATTGGTCTGCTAGATTAGATATAACATTATGGACATATAGGACAACTAATAAAACACCTATACGAATGTCTCCTTATAAATTAATTTTTTGAAATAATTGACACTTGCTAGTAGAATTGGAGGATAAAGCTTATTAGGCTATAAAAGAATTCAATTTTAATTTGAAAGAAGCTGGTGAGAAAAGATTATTACAATTGAATGAGTTTGAAGAAATTACAAATGAATCTTACAATAATGTGAGGATTTATAAAGAAAAGATGAAAGAATGACATGATCGAAAGATAATAAAAAAGGAATTTGAACATAGACAAAAAGTTTTATCATATAATACAAGATTGAAATTATTTCCTGTGAAACTGAAGTCTAGGTGGAAAGGGCCATTCAGAGTTATAAAACTTTATCCCTACGAAGCAATTAACATTGAAGATCCCAAGACTGGAAGGATATTTAAAGTGAATGGACACAGATTGAAACCATATTTTGATGGTCAAAGATCAGCTTTTAAAGAGACTATAATGTTGGGTCTTCCAGAATAAAGACTGGGAATGTCAGGCTGACGACATTAAACCAAACGCTTAGTGGGAGGCAACCCATTTGTATTGTTGTTTAGTATACATTTGAGTTTTTGTTCAAACTATTTTACCTATATTTATAATTGTCTTTATATATAGTCCATGTATTTAAGAAAATATTTAGAAACATCTTTATTTATCTAAGTTTATGAAAAAATTTAGAATTTATTGGATAAAAATCGAAATAGTGCAGTTTTGGAACTGGTGCATGATGCACCAAATTCCAGAGAGCTGGCGCATGATGCGCCAAAATCGACATGATGCGATGCATTGACGAAAATGACTAAAAACGTTTCGAAAGGAGGTTCTTTGCGGTTTTTTCTCCTTATAACTCCCAAAAACTGATTCCGAAGTCTATTTTAAGAGGGAAAACAAGGGAAAAGCCACTAGATTTCAAATCCAATGGTGTCCCACTCCAAAAATATTGTGAGATTTAGAATTTTCAACCAGAGAAATTTTATCAGTTTCAATGCACAGAAGTTGTATGATTGTGTTTTAGTGAAGAAGAGGCTAAGAAAAGGAAGGGGATTTGTGAATTGAGGATTCAACACACCGAATACTCGAGTTGAAGAGATCATTGTGCAGAGACTTTGGGAAGTGCTTTGTTACACTACTGCCGCCATAGTCAGAAAGAGTTTTTTGCAAATCTTCATGAAATCAACCAAAAAATTGTCTATGTATGAGGCAGGTTTGTGCAATTCACTCCTTCAAGAATAAACAAGATGTTTATGATTGAGAATGTACCTATCTACCATTATGCAAATTTTACTCCTACGAGAGACAATATGAATGAACTCTACCGATACCTTACGAATGAAGATGCAAATTGGGAGGCGAGAGATAATGGAAATGTTCATTTTTCATCATTATTGTTAAATCGTATTTCTAAGACACGACACTTCTGTATTACATCAAAATTGCTGCTTACTATGAAGATCAATAAGGAGACAAAGGAGAGTGTTATTTTAAATATTATCTTCAAACTGGAAAACCTGTTGATATTGGAGCCATTATTGTGAAATCAATTTTGGGTTTGATTGTGAATGAGTCTACAATTGGGCTTGGACATCCATCCACTATTTTTCTATTGTGCAGTCAATTGTAAGTACCTTATTAAAGTTGGGTAAAAGTTCTTCCTTGCAAGTTGATGGATCCAGAAGTCTATTGCAGTTGTATTGAAATGAGAGATGAAAACGATATGAATGTACTGATGGATCAGAAATCCCAGAATTCATCACATATTCAACCTTACTTCAATTTGAATTCACTTTTGAAGAAGACCAAGAAGATATAAAAATAGGTGCAGAATCTAAGGCATGCAATAGGAAATGTTTTTGAAATGTTAGATCATTTGCATTGGAGACTGAAAGAACATTTTGAACATACTGGTCATATTGAAGATGGTTTGGTGCATATGTTCAAGAAACATTCTTGAATTGGGGAGGACTTGAGTGATGAGTTTCCTTACCAACCCTTCTACAATCTGTATGTGCACTACCAATCTATGGGAGATATCCAGGAGGACAAGAGTGAAGAAGATGTTTGAACTTAGTTTATGCACGAAACATTTTTTTAGTATTGTTTGTTTTAGTTAGTTTGTAGTGTTGGATTGCATTTACTTTTATTATTGAACTTTATTTATGTTTATACTTTGTATTTAGATTTTTAGATTTTAGTTTTAGGTTGTTTGGCTTGCTTTAAAACACTGAAATAGACGTTTTTTACCTTGATAAATGTTAGTTTGTAATAACGCAAATTATATATATATAAGTGAGTTTTGTGTTTCTTATGAAATTTTGTTGTTAGAATAATGTTTATCTATGTTTATAAATGATCAGTTGAGTTAACTAGAGGTTGATGTAAAGCGGTACGGAGCAGATTTCCTTAAAAACTGAAATCTGGTGAATTTGTGCTTTGGCGCATGATGCACCATTTTACAGAGCGTTGGCGCTTGATGCGCCAAAAACCTGAACACGCCTAATTGCCTAGAAAACTGTGAAATCACATGGACAAGCTCCATTTTCACAGCTTGGGTGATCTCCTAAATCTAAACCTTAACCTGGGGCTTTACATTGAGAGCGATAAAGAAGATTTTGGAGGTAAAGAATTATAGATTTTACCTTCTCTTGATATGAGCTTCACTTTAACTTAGAAATTTTTTATTTTCACCATGGATTTTTTGTACATTGTGGAAGATCCTAAATTTGCGATTTTTGATGAAAAAGCTTGAAGAAAAGTCATGGTGAAAAGTTTCTTACTAAATAATCTTACTTAAGGAGTTAGAATTTTGATTTAGTAATTTATTTGGAATTTATTTGAATTTTCATAGATTTTCCAATGGCTCCCTGAGTGAAGAAAGGAAGGCCATTCGATGATTTCAATTCATGAAGATTTGTTAACTTCAAGGCCCATCATAGTTATTATACTCAAATGGAAACCAAAAGATTGATCCAAGAACGGGAGTTTGCAAACCCAGGTGGCTAAAGTTTAATCCTTGCTAGAAATTGAGAAAGATTCTGCTACTTCATTGCTGTAGCAATTGTCCCCACGATTTGGGAGTTCTATGCTAACCTGAGGTCCACTGAGGGTGATCACATCTTGGTTAGAGGTAAGCAAGTAGAATTCACAGCTGATCAGATCAATGCATTTTATGGGATAAGGAATGTATATCATGATGAGTATGCTGCATTTGTGATGACTGATTCATCACTGGATGAAGTGATTGCCTTTGTGACTGATGAAAAGGAGAATGGAAGATTAAAAATAACAAGATAGTTAACTTCTCTGCTTCCCTGTTGATGAGTTAGTCAAATGTATGGCATCACATTATTTCTACTAAGTTATTACCAACAAATCATCTTGCTGATGTGATAAAAGATAGAGCCGTGTTGAACTATTGCATTCAGAACATGAAATCAATAAATGTTGGTGCACTCTTAGTTCATCATGCTCAAACTATAGCTTGCAGTTCTACAACTAGTGATTTGGGATATCCTTCTCTGATTTTCACTTTATGTGAGCAATCACGAGTAGAATCCCATAGAAATGAAGAAAGATTACAACCACAAAATCCTAATGGGAGGCATATGATTTAGAGAGTGGAATCATTTTGTTGAATCTAGAGGTGGTAGAAGGGATAGACCCTCTACATCAGTTGTAGGTGATGAAGAGTGATATTTTTATTAGTCTATTTTAGTTTTTTTTATGTTTGTTTTTTATTTGTGTTTGTATTGTGATGTACTTTTATTTGGGAACTGTTGAAGTAAAGACTTTTATGTTGTGTTGTGGACTAAAATTGTAATAGTATCAATAGACCCATATTTTTAGTATTTTTTTTTTTTTTTCAGTTTTGTAATTCTATTTTTAATTCTCAGCAAATTCTTTAGAATATATTATATCTCATTTAATGTTTTAAAGCCTGTATGTATGTTTGTAAAATTAGAACCCGCAGTATACCAGAGCCCATTTACATAATCAGAAATCCTCTACAGGTCAATTTTTATTTGCATGCATATATTGTTTTCTTACACCCACTAAATTTTATACTAAAATATTTTTTTTAAAAAAAAAATTTACTTAAAAACTTAAGTTTGGGGGAAGAAAAATTTGTTTTGAAAAGAAATAAACTAAATTTTATTTGTCCTCAATTAACTATATTTTTAAAATTAATTTAATATGATCTGGGATATTGAGATTAAACTTTAAATGACTATACATATGTTTATATGGTAAATTTAGTTAAAACATTTTTAATGGTGAAGGTCAATTATAATGTTAAAGATATTTGGTATGATGGGATAAGACTATGTTTTTCTATTTAGAGTAAAGAAAATTGTATTTTTTAAGTGTTAAAAATTTTAGAGTTTCATGTAAGAAGAAAAGAATGAAACTTTATGAAAAATCATAAACTGATATGAATTTAATAAGAGAAGAAATGTAAGAAGTTTTAAATTTAAGAAGAGGTCAGTGAATTTCAAAACTATTAAAGGCTATCCAGATATAGTAATCCTCACTTGAAAAAGGAAAAGAAAAAGAAAAGAAAAGATTGAAAAGAAAAAAAAATATAGTGAGGAGAAGCTTGAGGAGATGCCTAATAAAAAATTGGCTTCACTTGAATCAACTTAAGGAAGGAGTTTTATTACATTTTCTAAACTTATATTGGAATATTTGTAGTATTACTAGTAAAGTTTTCATGAAGTTCTTTTTCATATGAATGTTCAAAATATCTTTAATAAGAGAAATTGCAATTCTTCTTGAAATGAATAGAGATTCAGAAATCTTAAATTTGATTACTAAATACTTCTAGACTTAGAGTGTTAATGAAAGTTATGAATGGTTTTTCTTAAATTATGTTATTCTATTTATTAAAATAAAGTATAGAAGTTATGAGGTGATCCCAATCCTAAATCATATGCTTTTATGTAATAAAAGTGTCACTTGAGGACAAGTAATATTTAAGTTTGGGTGATTTTGATACACCAATATAATATGTTGTTTTAAGTATGTATTTTATGCCTATTTCTAGTGATATTACACTTTAAAGATGGGTATTTTTGTGTTTTTATTGCAGGTATAATATTTTTAGGCATTGGGAGCAAAAGTAGCAAAACTGATGAAATTTGGAGCCAAAACAACAAAGTTGGGAATCTGGCGCATGATGCGCCATTTGACAGAGCCTTGGCGCATGATGCACCAGATCTGATGCCAGATGAGCTAGAGAAGACTTTTTGTGGATTAAGGTAGTTCAAGGCAAATTTTGCACGAATTTTCAAAGGGACACTTGTTCGAAATACCTTTTGGAGTAATTCAATACATTTAAACACTTTGGAAGGTTCTTTTATGAAGGGATATGTCACTTGGATCAAATGACAAATCTTTTGAATTCAAAAGAGCTAACTTTTTAAGATAATTTTAAAGGGAAATTTGAGTTCTTTTTCAAAGAGGTAGCCCAAAATAAAAGAAGACTTTAAGGCGTTTGTGTGTGACGTGACAGGGGGTGGCATGAAAGGCAAGAGAAAGAGATAAAGAGAGAAAGTCAAGGGCTTGGGGATTTTCTTCTAGGGGTAAGAGGAGAGGGAAGGTGAGGGATTTCTTTTTTATTACACTTCTAAGAGAAAATTGAGAGTGCTTGTAAAGAGAGAAAGGCTTGGAGAGAACTTAAAGTAATTTGCTTGGAAAGGATTGCGAGATAAATTGTCTTTTATTTCTTTTGTTTTGTAAACTTGTTTTTATATATGAAATTTGTGTTTTATCATATTCTTCTCACGAATTTCAAAACTTTATAATAAGATCAACTTTAATAAAATAAAATTTAAAATTGCACTTTTAAATCTCCATTTAATTTTGAACTTCATTAAATTAAATAAAATAAAATGCTTGCACCCGTATGATCCTAAAATCCACTTAATAATAATTTGTTATAGTTCTTGTTCATTTCGAATTTTAGCGTCTTGATGTTTTTCTATCTTTTGCAAAAAAATGTAAGGTAAGAAGCTGATCTTCTCCTTTAAAGATGGCTTAAATCTTGCACTTGACAAAGAGAAGGAAGCGTAGGGCAGTGTTGTGAATTTTGACTTGGATTATGTGCGGGTGGATTTAGTGTGTTAGTTTTGCAAATATTTTTGAATATTAGAAAATACACACGCATATACAATAGCAAATATGCAAATTAATCCCAACAAAATAACTTCAATGAAAATAGTTTTGTCATTTAATAATCTTTAAACTCCTAAATCCCATTTAAAATTAATGCAAGTGTACATATCGCTTAAGTAATAAAGAGCTCTAATGTAGTCATAGATATCAATCCCACAACGAAGTTGAAAATGCTTATAAATAAGTTCTTAAGATTATAATGTCAAGTATTATTTTAAAGATACAAAAAGTAAAGTGCGAAGTTTGAAAACTAAGTAACAAGTGAATGCTAATTAAAATGTAGTTGAAATACAAGTTAACTAAACTAAATGCTAAACTTTCAAAAGTAAATTTATGATATTTAAAGCTAAAATGTTGTGACGGAAAGTTCAAAGTGAAGAAAACATCCATCCCTTTTACAATGAGTATATGGTTTTTGAAGAAATTAAAATCCTTTGAAAGTATATATAATCTGTTTGGTGCCAAACAGGAGCAATCCTATTCTTTACCCTCTTCCGAGTGCATAAAAAATATTGGCTAATCCAGAGTTTGGTCCCTAATTTCGTGGCTAGGCCAGGAGGATGCTGGTTGCCACTCGAGAGCTCCCAACACCCCCTCATCTGAGGGCTAACAATCTCGCAGCAGTTCCAATCAAATGGACTAAATTGAGGAGTTTAGTCTGTCACCTTAAAATCTATAATTATACATCCAAAAAAGTATATTTCACTATTTATTTGCACCCAATTCCATAGATGAAATACTCTCCCTTGAAATCAAATGTGATTCTCCCCATGTTGTAGAAATCATAGCCCTTTTGGAACATATGTTTCTCAACACATTTTAATATTTCAATTGGCTAGATCGAAAAGTAAATGAAAATCAAAATTTAAATCATCACAAATAATTGACATTTAAAATCATATAAAATAAAATCAACTCTTCACAAAACCATATCTCAAAGTAGGGAGAAGGATAAAGAAGACTACTCAGAATTCTTGAGAAGAATACGACAAAACACGAATTTCATATATAAAAACAAGTTTACAAAACAAAAGAAATAAAAGACAACTTATCTCACAATCCTTCCCAAGAAAACTCCTAGAAGTTCTCTCCAAGCCTTTCTCTCTTTACAAGCACTCTCAATTCTTTCTTAGAAGTGTAATAAAGAAGAAATCTCTCACCTTCCTGTCCTCTTACAATCCTTGAAGAAAATCTCCAAGACCTTGACTTTCTCTCTCTCTCTCTCTCCCTAACTCTCCTTCTTCACGCCACACACCCACACAACTCCAAAAACTCCTCTTCTCTTCACCTTTTATTAAAGGCTGCCTCCCTTTAAAAACAATACAAAATTCCCTCCAAAATTTTATTCAAAAGTCAAGTCTTTTGAATTTAAAAGACATGTCTATTGATCTAAGAGTTTATCCCTTCATTAAAGAACCTTCCAAAGTGTCTAGATGCATTGAATTACTCCAAGGGGTGTTTAGAACAAGTGTCACATTAAAAATTAGCGTAAAATTTGTCTCGAACCGCCTTAATCCACAAAAAAGTCGTCCCTGGCGCATATGGCGCCAAATATCGCTGTTCTATGTTTTGCCACATCTGGCGCCAATCCGACTCATCTGGCACCGCTTCGGCGCATCATGCGCCAAAGTTTGAAACTTCACTGTTTTGGCTCTAAATTTCGTTCTTTTTGCTACTTTTGCTCTAAATACCTAAAATTGATATACCTGTAATAAAAATATGAAAATACCCTTATTTAAAGTGCAATATCTCTAAATTAAGCATTAAATATATACTTAAAATAACATATTATTTTGGTGTATCAAACTACGATCAAGTTAATATAGACTACGAAGGCCCCCTGATCAAAATAGTAAGCCACCAAGAAGTAGAAGGATACACAAAATTAAGAATTACTTTCAAGGAGGATTCTACATTGAAAAGGAAGGAGATAGAAACATTTCTAGATGTGCATGACCAGATGGAAAGGGTTGGTCACTTGCAGTCGATGATTACAACCCAGACAGGGGACTTGGTCGGTACTTCTACAGAGAGGGTTCCCAATGCACTACTGAGAAGGATGCACCGTAGAAATGTCAACTGACGCAAGCATAGAGCGTTGGAGCGACTGGAAAAGAGACGTGCCAAGGAAGTCGCTGTGATACTTGCTTTGATTCATGAAGAAGAAGTATACAATTCAAACATTAAGGAGACTTCCACCAATTCACCAATCACAGAGGAGGAGCTAGAGACATTTACAGAGCCTACATATTCAGAGATCCCCGATGAGCTTTGTGCAGTATCCCCATGTGTAATGCAGAAATCTTGAGAAGGACACCATCAATGGGAGCATTTATAGAATGCCCTGAGTATAAAATCCTCCACCTGGAGCGGTACGGGTCATTTGAAGAATACACAGCTGCCAGCATGAGGTTCAAAAGTGCAGACCACCAGGAGGTTTAACCATACATACCACAGTTTACATGGCTGCCACCATCAAGAATTCCTCCAGAGGTTGAAACTGAGGAACAACCCCGACATTCTCAAAGAATTCCCATATCAGGGCTAGAAAGAATGAGCAGGGTCCAGAGATTAGAGTTTGAGTATTATGAGGAGATCCAAGAAAAATTCATTAATATTCTGGAAGAATTGGAACTACATACTAGGGTATTCTTAAAGAGAGATGAAATAAAGATTCTTGATTTCATTTTTGATTTAAGGGACATAAGCCGAGATGGTTTATTGATGAAGACATATTCAGAACCATATAAATAGATGCTTGAAAAGGGTATGATCACCATCCAACGTAAATGTTTTTATAACTTCGTTAAGGATAGGTAAGGGAGTCCCTTGGGCATTCTGAGATATGACGAGGTGGATCTCTTGTCATTCAAGATAAAGCACATGATTAGGAAGATGGTAAGATGGAGTATAATGCCAGCGAATTGTATCCCAAATACTTGCATCATCAACATCTATGAAGAAGGAGACTACATTCCTCCCCACATCAATCATCATGACTTTCTCAGAACATTTTGTACTATTTCTTTCATGAGTTAGAGCAATATATTGTTTGGGAGGGAGATAGATATTGTTGGACTCGTAGAATTCAGAGGTTCAGTTGAAATTCCACTACCAGTTAGCTCAATGGTGATTTTAAAAGGAAATGGAGCAGTCCTGGAAAAAAACTACATTCTTGGAGTGCCATGCCATAAAGTCTCGGTTACATTGCAAAGAATGGATGATAGTAAGATACCATATGGATTGCAACCAGATCCAGAGTTAGAAGAACTATGCCTGTATGAGCTGTGAGATAGTTGTGCCTCTAAGTATATGTGAAAGGACCTTTATCTCGAAGCGTAGCTTAGAAGGTTAACTTGATCATGAGCTTACCCCAGGGGATATACACATGTTACTTTTTGCACTGCGTCAAAGTAGAGAGGATATGTATATGATACTATAGCTTTCACCAATGTATTCAACATATTGTTTAGGACAATTTTGACATATGATCAGTTGTATTACATATTTGAAGCCGTTTAGTAAAGTTTATTTCAGATTTTAGCATATGTTGTTAACTTGTCCCTTTTGTGTGATTGATGAAAAGTCACATGAACACATGTTGGTCATAAATTATAACGAACAAAGAACGATACAAAGAAATATAATAATGAATAAAAATTAAAATTCAAAATTAAAGGAAAATAAAAAGATATTGAATCTGATAATCTTAATAACATAAATGATATAAAATGGTAAACAATTTTCCTCGAGGCTCCTCACTCCGTGCCTCTCTCACATCCTACATTCTCCGCAAGAATTTCCACCACTCACACATTGCACAAATTTCACAAATCTTCATATCCTTTTCATAAAGTTTCATACTCTGTACAAGATTCCACAAATTTTTTGCACTCTTTCCAAGAATTTTCTGCACTCACAATGCTCTCAGGATTGTACCTAAATTATGATTCTAATCTCGTGAGATAGGTGTGAAACTCCCTTAAATGGAGTAAGGTATCCTATTCTCATCATTTCAGAATTGGTGTGAGACCATATTAAATGAAGTAAGGCTTCTGATTCTCATCATTCTGGGGTTGGTAACTAAATTTCAATTTCCATCTCAGGATCAGTACCTAAATTCCGATTCCCATCCTTTTAGATAGGTGTGAGACCCTCTTAAATGGAGTAAGACATGCTATTCTCATCCTTTCGAGATCAGTGTGAGACCCCTTTAAATAAAGTAAGACTTCTAATTCTCATCTTTCTGAGGTTGGTACTTAAATTCCAATTCCCATCTCGGGATCAATACCTAAATTTTGATTCCCATCTTGTGAGATAGGTGTGAGACTCCCTTAAATGGTGTAGGCTTCAGGTTCACATCTTTCTAGAGTTGATACCTAAATTCCAATTCCCATCATTGGATCAGTACTTAAATTTTGATTCTCATCTTGTGAGATAGGTGTGAGACCCCCTTAAATTGAGTAAGACATCCTATTCTCATCCTTTTGAGATCAGTTTGAGACCCCATTAAATGGAGTAAGGCTTCTGATTCTCATCTTTCTCGGGTTGGTACCTAAATTCCAATTTCCATCCTAAAATCAGTACCTAAATTCTGATTCCCATCTTTTAAGATAGGTGTGAGACCCCCTTAAATGGAGTAAGGCATCTTATTTTCATCCTTTCGAGATTGGTGTGAGACCTCCTTAAATGGAGTAAGGCTTCTAAATCTCATTATTCTGTGGTTGGTTCCTAAAATCCAATTCCCATTCTGGGATCAGTACCTAAATTCTGATTCCCATCTCTTATGATAGAAGTGAGACTCCCTTAAATGGAGTAAGATATCCTATTCTCATCCTTTTAAGATCAGTTTTAGACACCCTTAAATGGAGTGAGGCTTTTGATTCTCTTTAGGGGCTAGTACCTAAATTTTGATTCTCTTTTGCTACCTCTTGGGTTGGATGTGAGTCCCTGAGCTTTGCTTTTCAATTTTGTAAATTCAAATTCCTGAGATTGGTGTGAGACCCCCTTAAATGGAGCAAGGCTTATGATTCTCATTCCGGAGCTGGTACCTAAATTCTAGTTCTCATTCCGGGCCAGTACCTTAATTCTGATTCCTTTCGTTACCTCTCGAGTTGGATGTGAGTCACAAAGCCTCCTTCTCAATGTAACAAATTTAAAATTTCTTTGGTATAAGACTCTGCCATATTCCCTTTCGTTGAGTCTCCAAGCTTTCCTTCCCATTGCAGCACCTCCGTTCCTTGATCAGTCTTTCTGAGTTGGATATGAGTCCCTGTGCTTCTAATCTTGACCCACTCTTTTCATACATCTTTAATTTTTAAAGTCTTCTTAAAATTGAAGTCGAATTATTTTCAACTAAAATTAAAATTTTTTGTTTAGAATCAAATCAAATCTTCATCGTGACGGTTGGTATCCTTAATGTTTGTCTCCAAAAACTTGCCTTCTAAACCACAGCAGGAGCTCCTGTCTACTCCCCAATGAAAGCCTCTTTTATTTTCTCTCTTCTCTACTTTGAGCATTTTGGTTTAGGTAGTCATGTTGGTTTGTTGATCTCATCATCCAACGCTAATACGTACGGTGTGCTTGCCCAACACACTACCAATATTGGGGGTCCATTTGTTGACCTCACTTTTGGTTGAAGTCTAGTTTCTTTATTAGAAGCCTAGGATCTTACCATCAAACTTTTATGTTGACTATTCCTAGATGGCTAGTAATGAAACCCTCACCATTAGAAACTCTAAACCCCTTCTTTGCTCATCTTAAAGTTCCACATGTTGGTTTTAACCTATAGCACTTAGTAGGTGGAGCCAATATAAAGGAACTAAAGAGGAGTCCCCATAGGGCTATTTGGCCTTAACGTTAGCCTTGGGTGGTGTTGTCTTGGTCAGTCTTGCACACACAGACTTAATACCCCTCACCTGCACTCACAACCTCAACCTTTAACCAAACATGCCTAGCTTGATCCCTTACTCTATTGGAAATTCATGTGGATGGTCCCCTAAACAGTTAGCCTTAGACTAGGGTTTAGCTAAGACCAGCACATGGAGGATCCATAATGGGAGTTCCCTTGGTCTCTTGGCTCAAAAATGGGTAATTTTATGATTAGAATCCTTAAGTGATCTCATCCTACCCAAATACCCAATTTAGTCTTTTGTCCCTAAACCTTTCTCAAAACTACCAAATTACCCTTGAAACTCTAAATCTTCCCAAATAGCCAAAATTACCTGATTTTGTCCAAAAATCATCTTAAACTCTTTAAAACCACTCAAAATGCCCAAAAGATTTGGAAATTTTAAAAATTCCTAAAATACCCCCAATATTGCCAAAATTACCAAAATGCCGTTGGTGGACCAAATTTTCTCAAAACCCCAAAAAATCATTTCAAACACTCCTAAAACCAATCTTTTCCACTCATGAAGCCCAATTTGACTAATTTGACCAATTTTGACCAAAATCCCAATTTTGCCCTTTAAGACCCAATTACCCCAAATCACCCCCAATTTCTACCAATTTGACTTCAATATTCCTCAATTTCAATTCCAAATCAAAATTCACCATGCCCAATCCCAATCAAAACCTATTTGAAGCCCAATTAAACCAATCTCCAAAACCTAATTTCAATTTGAACCAAAATTCTCAATTTTGACCATACACTCAAATTCCCCTAAATTGAACCCCATAATCAAACCAATCTCCACAATTTTGAGTTCTAAACTCTTCATAATATTATCTTTGATCAATTTGAGCCCTTAACTGGCCTTAACCTAAACTCAAACCTCACCTAAATACCACCTAAGTCAAAATCCTTAATTTTGCATTGAAACCCAAACGTCACCTCTAACAAACTTTTCTTCACAAAGTTCTAAAGAGCCCTCTAACACTCAACCAAATCTTATGCCTCTAACAAAATTTTCTTCCTCAACCAAATCGCATGGAGCCTTAGACTTTCGGATTGCTACTTCACTGAGGAGCTTCGAGCTAACTTTGAGGGTAGCATTCTACAACTGCAAGTTGATCCACAACAACAATCCCTCTTTAGAATTAAATAACGAGCCATAAGATTTTGAGGTCGTTTGCCTAGTGCAACATAAATCCTCACTTTATCTTTAGGCCTTTGTACAATCATGATGTGCAATTTAAGCCCTAACTTGTTTTTAGGATTTTTAGGTTGTTGTTCTTTACGACATAAATTCTCCTATTTTTCAGGCTATTTGTATGATTGTGTCATACAAATGTAAGCCCTAAATAGTAAAATTGGCAGGATAAACCAATCAATAATTTTTCTCAAAATTGAAGCCAAACCATAGGATAGCTTGGGAAGTCATTGAGGTTCTCCTCAAGATTTGTAACAACCCCTAGTCTTCTCCCTTTAGATTCCATTTAAATGTTCCAAATTTAAGCCTTTCCCATTTGACACTCCTTGGCCCGATTTTTGAAAATTATTACCCTTTAAAATTATTGAAGATAATATTTTCTAATCTAAATCGAGAGATTTTTAGGTGACCTCGGTCACTTAAGATGTAATTAACTATAGGGACTTGATCTTATAAAAAACTTTAAGAACCCAGCTTAATATAATCTCTATTTAATCTTTTATATTAGATAGGGGAATTTTTCGGTCAACATAAAGGTTCACAGACTAAACAAATGTCATAAATTCTTTAGTTTATTTAATTGAGCCTCATAGATAAGTGATATGTCTATTTCTCGGGATAGGTTTGTCACTTGTGGTGTTGTGATAATTTATTTAAAATATTGTTTCTATGAGATCAGTTCAGTCTCATAATTTAAAAATTATAATATATATATATATATATATATATATATATATATATATACAGGATGTTTGTCGACTGAGTTTGGTGGTGCTCTGCTAGGGTTTTGGAAGGATGAAGAGTGGTGGCTGCTGGCGACTATGGTTCTCTGAGTTGGTGTCTTGTGCTGGTTACATCTCTGCTGTCTCCTTTGGTGGTGGTGGAGGGCTTCCTGTAACTATTTTTTGTTTTACTGTTCCATTGAGTTTATCTCTACTGCTCCCTTGCTGTGGCTCCCCACTAGGACAGGTGGACTGGCTTTTGTCTACCTAGGTTCTCTGGTGGCTGGCTTCCACTTTTTGGTCTTTGGTGTTTGTTTTGCCCTGCTGCTTGGTGGGATTTTTGCTGTCCCATTTAGTGCTTGTGACTGTTGTGTAGAACTTACTGTTCCATTGAGGGTTTTCTCTCTGGATCTAGGTCCCCTGACTTCTGTTTTGTACTGTAGCTGCCTTAATGGAGTTCAGCCCCATTAATGTGGAATTTAATGCACATTGGACTCAAGCCACTTATGCTGGTGTTGTTGGTAGAGCGCAATATTTGCCCAAAAACTTTGACCATCTAATTTTACCCCAAGCCTTGCATGATGCAGCAGTTGGCAAGACCTCTTGCCCTTATATTTCTCCTATTAGAGTCAAAGAGAGAGAACCTACTGTAATTTTTACTCCTGGGGAGATGCAGTCTCTGAATGATTCAATTAAGTTCACCCTGATTGGCAAGTTTCAATTTGGCCATCCAAAAATGGATTTTGTTAGAAACTTTTTTGAGGAACTCCAACTCACTGGTGCTTGACAGCTGGGCTTAATAGATGGTAGAGACCTCTTAATCAAGATGTCTAATGAGGAAGATTATGCTAAAGTTTTTTCTAAAAAAACTCTCCTAATTGCTGGAACCCCCATGAAATTACTAAAATGGACTCCTGAATTTGATCCAAGCAAAGAACCCCCAAATGTTCCAATTTGGTATAAATTTCCTAAACTCCCTATTCAGTATTATCATCAAAATATATTGTTTAATATTGGAAGGGTGCTTGGCTGCCCTTT
>NEWO01000461.1:593601-613365 GCA_003013225.1 Phalaenopsis aphrodite | reverse complement strand
AACATAGACGTCACTCCCCATAAAATCCAAAACTTTACTGTGGAATTAATAGCTGAGGTGCTTACTGAAGAATGACAAACTCAAAGGAAGAACAGGAAAAAGAAGGGACAGATGGAATTGAAGCTGCTGCAGGATGCTCCCTCCTTGGAAGGAAATAATCAGCTGCTAGATTCCACACAGAGAACCAGAAGGAAAGGGAGAGCCCATTCACAATGATTAAGTTTTTATGTTGGAACATTAGGGGTGTTGCACACCCCAACTCTCTCACAAGGCTAGCTCACCTTGTGAAAACTCATAAAATTTGGTGTTTTGCTCTTTTTGAACCCATGGTTTCTAAGAATTACTCTAATATTCTCAAAAAATTTCCCAAATTTTCTTACTATGCTAATTATAATAACAGGATTTGGCTATTTGCCAAAAATGAATTACAGTAGAAGGTTATTCTGAACGGCCCTCAATATCTTAATATTCAATTTGTTCCACACAGAGAACTTGTGCCTTACAACTCTGAATTATAAAGAACTATTAGAATAATTAAAAAAATTAAAAATTATTGAAAAAATTCAAAAATTTTAAGAAATGACAAATCAAAATAATCAAAATGCTGTAGAGTTTAGACCTTAAAAAGATTATGCAAACTCTACGGTGGATGAACTTAAATGTAGTATTCAAAATCCCGATGTAGTGGCTAATTCATTAGAATATAAACCAACTATTATCCAAATATTAACAAATAATTAGTTTGGGGGAGCATCAACTAAAGATCCAAATTTACATCTAGCTAATTTTCTAGAATTTTTTGTTACATTTAAATATGATGGTGTATCAGATGATCCCATAAGACTTAGATTATTTCCTTTCTCACAGAGGGATAAGGCTAAGATATGGTTACATTCGTTATCACTTGGATCTATCAGAACTTGGGGTGATTTAGCTCAGAAATTCCTTGCTAAATATTTTCCACCATGAAAAACTGTGATGATTAGAAATGAAATTACATCTTTTTGCCATATTAAAGGGGAATCTATTTAGGAAGCATGGGAACGATTTAAAAAACTCTTAAGAAAGTGTCCACACCATGTTATACTAGATTTGTTAATAATTCAAACCTTTTACAATAGATTAGTTGGATCTCTTAGATCTATTAGTGAAGTCGCAGCTAGTGGTTCATTGATGTCAAAACCATTTAATGACGCTTATGCTTTAATTGATGAGATGGCTACAAATAATTTTCAATGGCCTTTCGAAAGAGTAAATCTTAAGAAAGTAGCCAATATTCATGAAACTGATGCATTTTTCATGTTAGCAAATCAAGTTGTTGCAATTTCAAGCAAGTTAGACCAACTTAGAATGAATTTTTCTCAACCAATTGCAATGATTGAAGATAATTCATTAGGTTAAATGGTAGATTCTCAAGCATCATTAGAAACTTTGAATGACATAAACAACAAGCAGAATAACTCATATTTAAACTATTATAACCCATGTTGGAAGAACCATCCCAACTTTAATTAGAATAATACTTCGGTTGGTAATAATCAACAATGGGGAAACAACCAAGTAAACTCATTAAAAAACTGGAACAACCAAAGAAATAGTAATTATAGGCCTACTTATCTTCCAGGTTTTAACAGTAATCCAAAATTTAAGGAGAAGAAGTTGTCAATAGAAGAAGTGGTGTTACAAATGAGAAATAAGTTACAATGTCAAGGAGCTACAATTAGAAATATTGAGAATTAGTTGGGGCAAATAAAAAATTCGTAAAGTAATAAATCTCAAGGAACACTTCCGAGCAATACAGAAGTAAATCCAAAATAACAGAATACATAACAAGTAAAAGCCATTCAACATAGAAGCGGAAGAGAATTGAAAGGTAGAGTTCAAAAAGAGACTGAGAGATAAGAGATTAACAAACCAAAAGAGGATGCTCTGAAAGGTGTAGAGAGACCTATTTCTCCACTTAAAGTTGGCTTAGAAAAACTACCACCTATATTTCCTCAGCGGCTCCGACAAAAGAAATTGGATAAATAATTTTCAAAATTTATATAAAATTTTAGGAAGCTTATAATCAATATTCCATTTTCTGAAGCTTTAGAACAAATGTCAAGCTATGTGAAGTTTATGAAGGATATTCTTAACAAGAAAAGGAAGTTCAGAGATAATAAGATTGTTGCACTTAGTGAGGAGTGTTGTGCTATAATTCAGAAAAAGCTTCTTGAAAAGCTTAAGGATCAGGGTAGCTTCACAATTCCATGTGCAATAGGAAACATATTTTATGGGAAAGCTTTATGTGATTTTGGTGCAAGCATCAACCTTATGTCATTATCAATATTTAAAAGATTAAGATTAGGAGAAATATCCCCTACTAATGTAACTCTGCAGTTAGCATATCATTCAATAACATATACTAAAGGATTTATAGAAGACGTCCTAGTGAAAGTGCATCAATTTATCTTTCTTGTTGATTTCATTATGCTAGACATGGAGGAGGATAAGGAGATACCTATCATTTTGGGGAGACTTTTTCTAGCTATAGGAAGAGCAATGATAGATGTGCAGAAAGGAGAATTAACTATGTGCATCAATGATCAAACAATTACATTTAATATTTTCAAATCAATGAAATACCCTGCAAAAGGTAAAGATGATGAATGCTATAGAATGGATTTAATAAGATATTTAAGTGAATGAGAAATTATGTTTGAGAAAGTTTTGAAGTTTTGGACACAACAGAAAATGATAAATCTTTTCATCCATCAATTGAAAAACCTCCTAAGCTTGAGTTAAAGTTATTTCCTGAACATTTGAAGTATGACTTCTTAGGTGATTTCTCAACATTACCTGTTATAATTTCCTCAAAATTAACTATAGAAGAAGAAGATAGTTTGATGAAAACCTTAAAGAGTTACAAGAAAGCCTTTGGATGGACAGTTGCAGATATAAAAGGAATCAACCCTTCAATTTGTATGCATAGAATTCATATGGAAGAGAATTGCAAACTCAGGGTCGATCCTCAAAGGATATTAAATCTTATTATGAAAGAAGTTGTTAAGAAATAAATTTTGAAGTGGTTTGATGCTGGAATTATCAACCCTATTTCAGACAGTGCATGGGTTAGTCTGCTTCACTGGTTTCATAAGAAAGGAGGAGTGACTGTGAATTTGAATGAACATAACCAGTTAATACCAACAAGGTAAGTCACAGGATGGAAAATATGCATTGATTATAGAAAATTAAATCTCACAACTAGGAAAGATCATTTTCCACTACCCTTTCTAGATGAAATGCTGGCTAGACTAGCTGGGCATAAATATTTTTATTTTCTAGAGGGATATACTAGTTAGCACTAGATACAAATAGCTCATAAAGATCAAGAGAAAATAACTTTTACCCCTTGTGATACATTTTCTTTTAGAAGAATGCCCTTTAGTTTATGTAATGTGATACACCTAAAATATATAATTTTTTTAGACACATTTTTAAACCTACTTTTGAGATGTTGCACTTTAATGGAAGGTATTTTTTTGTTTTTCTTTCAGATATAGGTAAAAAGGTGAAAAATGCTTAAAGGAGTGAAAAAGGATTAAATTTGGAGCAAATAGGTGAAAAATGTGAAAAAGTGTTTTGGCACCTAAGTGCCAGATCCGACGCTTAAGCACTGATTAAATAGAGAAGGCCGCACCTAAGCGCCAGAGGACCCGCGCTTAAGTGCCAATGACAGTTATTGGATGAGTAAATTCAGTTTTTATGAATTTTGAAGAAGTTTTTGAGGCACTTATTGGCATAATAGGTGGTTATAACCACCATGGATGAAATTTATTGCAAAAAGATACATTTCTTGGGGAAATACATCGAATCAAGACACATTTTGAAGAGATGCCAAGGCACCATTTGGAAAATTAATAAAGAAGAAAGATTGAGATTTTGAAAGGGGTCCTGAAAGTACTATGAAAGTCTGGAAAGTTCTAAAATTGGGAAGTTAGTTCGAGAGATATTCAGGCACCACATATTTATCCTTTTTATTTTAGTTTTATATTAAGAGTGTTGTAAAAGAGAAGAGATTCAAAGAAACTTCAAGAGTTTTTGTGGAGGACTTGAGATAAGTTTTTATTATTTGTTTTAGACTACTTTTGGTTTTAATTGTGACTTGTTATTGGTTTGACAATGATTTCTACTTTTAAACTAAAATGTGATTTTGTTTTCTCCATGGATTCTGAGTAGTTTTCTTTATCTTTGTTCTTAAAATGATAAGTAATTAAATGTTGGATGGAAGTTGTGGAGAGTATTGATCTTTAATGTTGGAAGAAGTTGTGATAATTTAAATCCATGTACTTCATTTACTTCCTAATTTGGACAATCCAAATGTTAAAATTTTTTGTGAGAACATGTAAGAATCGGGCTGGTATTGTCTCAGTCAATAATTGGGAAGAATCACATGAGGTTGTATATAAATGAGAATATAGTTCATATGATTGAGTACAAATAAATAGAGAAATATTCATTGAAGGGTGTAGAGTTAGAGGAATTTAAAGTTATAGGTTAAATCCCCCATCTTGGTTTATTATTTTAGGTTCTAATACAAGATGTTAGCCCCCAAGTGGAGGGAATCGAGGGAACTCTAGAGTGAGACCAAGTATCTTCCATGCCTAGCCGTTCTTCAAAATTATTCAAACTTTAAATTAGCCAATGTTCTTTATAACATCTCTAGTAAGGGTAAAGAATATTATTCTTCATATTTGGCACAACACAATTTGCATACTTCCACAACAGAATTCCTATACTTATTACTGATTGATGATAAGGAGAAAGATATTTTCATATTTAGTGCTTTTCTTCTACAAAAACTCAAGTTATCTTTTTAAGTTTGTTATGTTTTTGTCAAAATATTAAAATTATCAAAAATAG
Organism: Phalaenopsis aphrodite; assembly: GCA_003013225.1. Lineage (NCBI taxonomy): Eukaryota > Viridiplantae > Streptophyta > Magnoliopsida > Asparagales > Orchidaceae > Phalaenopsis > Phalaenopsis aphrodite. The sequence continues at coordinate 608,460 of NEWO01000461.1, read as the reverse complement.
TTAAACTTTCTTTACTTCAAAAATATCTTTAGTTTAAATAATTGTCTTTTATAAATAGAAAGTTTTTCAAAAAGTGCATATTGCATATCTTCCTTGTGGGTTTGCTAATCAGGTTTTAATCAAAAAGTCCTATATTACTTGATAATGATACGTATACTTGTGTAGTATCCCAATATATATAAATTAAAAGTTAAATTCTTATTTTCCTTCAAGATCAAGTTTTTGGTTTTGTTGCAAAATAAGGAAATTTAAGTGAAAAATATAATCAGAATTATTATTATATTGTTGCATATAAGCAGTTTCAGGATCAAGTTTTTGGCACTGTTGTTAGTGAAGTGAAGTGAAGTAAAGAATCTATTGGTTTAAAAGAAATTTTCTATTTTTAGAAAGTCTTATTTAAACTTTAAGTTATTCTATTTTATTTTGTGTGTGTTTAGTTTTATTTTATTTTATGTTAGTGTATGTGTAGTTCAGGGTCTAAAGGACTAGTGTCCTACGATTCTGAATTAGAGAGAACTTTTAGAAAAATTAAGAAATCTAAAAAGAATAAAAATCTTGAAAAATCCAAAACAATTACAGAAATGACAAACCAAAATGATCAAAATGCTGAAATTCATCAAGAGTTTAGAACTTTAAAAGATTATGCCAACCCTACTATAGATGAACTTCATTGTAGAATTCAAAAACCTACTGTAGTGGCTAATTCATTTTAGCTTAAACCTACTATTATTCAAATGGTATCAAATAATTAGTTTGGGGGATCACCAACTGAAGATCCAAATTTACATCTTGTCATTTTTTTAGAATTAAGTGCTACATTTAAATATGATGGTGTATCAGATGATGCCATAAGACTTAGGTTATTTCCTTTCTCATTGAGGGATAAAGCTAAGATGTGGTTGAATTCATTAGCACTTGGATCTATCAGAACTTGGGGTGATTTAACATAAAAATTCCTTGCTAAATATTTTCCACCATAAAAAACAACGAAGCTTATAAATGATATTACATCTTTTAGTCAGTTTGAAGGGGAATCTATTTATGAACATGGAAAAGATTTAAAGAAATCTTAAGAAAGTTTCCACACCATGCAATAATAGATTTGTTAATAATTCAAACTTTTTATTATGGATTAGTTGGATCTCTTAGATCAATTATCGATGCCGCTGCTGGTGGTTCATTGATGTCAAAACCATTTCATGATGCTTATACTTTAATTAAAGAAATGGCTACCAATAATTTTCATTGGCCTTTTGAGAGGGTGAATCCTAAGAAAGTAGCCAATATTCATGAAAGTGATGCATTTACTATGTTAGCAAATCAAGTTGCTACAATTTCGAGGAAGTTAGACCAATTTTGAATGAATTTTTCTCAACTAATTTTCAAGATTGAAGAGAATTCATTAGACCAAATGTTAGATTCTCAAGCATCATTAGAAACTTTGAATGCCATAAATAACAAGCAGAATAACCTATGTTCAAATTATTATAACCTAGGTTGGAAAAACCATCCCAACCATAACTGAAATAACAATTTGGGTAGTAATAATCAACAGTGGGGGAACAACCAAGTAAACCCATTGGAGAACTTGAAAAACCAAGGAAATAATAATTATAGATCTACTTATCCTGCAGGTTTCAATAGTAAGACACAATTTAAGGAGAAGAAGTTGTTTATAGAAGAAGTGGTGTTATAAATGAGAAATCAATTACAAAGTCAAGGAGCTACAATTAGAAATATTGAGAATCAACTTGGGCAAATAACAGATTTATTAAGTAATTGATCCCAAGGAACACTTCCTAGTAATACTGAATCAAATCCAAAACACCAAAATAAAGAGCAAGTAAAAGCCGTTCAACTTAGAAGCAGAAGAGAGTTGGAAGGTTGGGTTAAAAAGAAATTGAAGTACAGAGAGAAGAAATTAAAGAATCAAAAAAGGACACTCCAAAATATTCTGAGAGACCTATTTCTCCTCTAAAAATTGATTTGAAAAAACCACCACCACCATTTCCTCAGAGACTTCATCAGTAGAAATTGGATAAGCAATTTTCAAAATTTCTGGAAATTTTTAAGAAGCTTACAATTAATATTCCATTTGTTGAAGCCTTAGAATAAATGCCAAGCTACGTAAAGTTTATGAAGGATATTCTCAATAGGAAAAGGAAGTTTGAAGATAATGAGATTGTTGCACTTAGTAAGGAGTGCAGTGCTATAATTCAAAAAAAGCCACTTGAAAAGCTTAAAGATCCTGGTAGTTTTACAATTCCATGTGCAATAGGAGACAAATTTTATGGGAAAGCTTTATGTGATTTAGGTGCAAGCATTAACCTTATGCCATTATCAATACTCAAAAGATTGAGATTAGGAGAAACAACCCCTACTACTGTAATTCTGCAGTTAGCAGATCGTTCAATAACATACCCTAAAGGAGTTATAGAAGATGTCCCAGTGAAAGTGGATCAATTTATCTTTCTTGTTGATTTCATTGTGCTAGATATGGAGGAAGATAAAGAGATACCTATCATTTTAGGGAGACTTTTCCTGGCCATAGGAAGAGTAATGATAGATGTGCAGAAAAAGGAAATAATAATGCGAGTCAATAATCAAACTATTACTTTCAATATTTCAATATCAATGAAATATCCTGCAAAAGGTAAAGATGATGAATGCTATAGGATGGATGTTATAAGATACTATGTGAATGCCATTTCAAAACAACTTATGAAAATAAATCTCAAGAAAAAGATTGGAACATGAGCAAGAAGAGGAATTAGATCGATGTGAAAAACTTTTTAAGGAAGAATCAAACTATGCTTGAGAAAGTTTTGAAATTTTGGACACGATGGACAAAGAAATCATTTTGTCCATCAAATGAAAAACCTCCAGAACTTGAGTTGAAGTTACTTCCTAAACATTTAAAAAATGCCTTTTTAGGAGATTCCTCTACTTTACCAGTTATAATTTCCTCAAAATTAATGATGGAAGAAGAAGAAGGTTGATGAAAATTTTGAAAAATTTTAAGAAAGTCTTTGGATGGATAATTATTGATATTAAAAGAATCAATCCTTCAATTTGTATGCATAGAATTCACATGGAAGAGAACTGCAAACCCAGGGCTGATCCTCAAAAGAGATTGAATCCTGTTATGAAAGAAGTTGTTAAGAAAGAAATTTTAAAGTGACTAGATGTTGGAATTATGTACCCTATTTCAGATAGTGCATATGTTAGTCCAATTCACTGCATTCCTAAGAAATGAGGAGTAATTGTAACTGTGAATGAACATAATGAATTAATACCTACTAGAAAAGTTATAGGGTGGCAAATGTTGGATAGACTAGCTGAGCATAAATACTTTTATTTTCTGGATGGATATACCGGTTATCACCAAATATAAATATCTCTTAAGGATTAAGAGAAAACAACTTTTACCAGTCCTTTTGGTACTTTTACTTTTAGAAGGATGTCCTTTGGTTTATATAATGCCCCTACTACATTTCTAAGATGCATGAGGACAATTTTTTGTGATTTAATTGAAAAAGGGATTGAAGTATTCATGGATGATTTTTCAGTGTTTGGAACTTCATTTGACTCATGTTTAGAATATTTATCTAAAGTTCTTAAGCATGGTGAAGAAACAAATTTAGTCCTTAATTAAGAAAAATGTTAATTTATGGTAGCAGGAGGAATTGTATTAGGTCATCAAATATCAAAAACATTGTATGGAAGTTGATCCTCCTAAAGTTTAAGTGATTGCTAATTTACCTTATCCAACAAATGTAAGGGAAATTATGAGTTCTTTAGGACATGCTGGATTCTACAGGTGATAAATTAAAAACTTTTCAAAGATTGCTAAGTCTTTATGCCATTTACTAGAGAAAGATGTAATTTTAAATTTTGATGAAGAATGCCTAAAAGCTTTTAATTTATTAAAATAAAAATTAATCACTACACAAATTATAGTTTCACCAAACTGAGGAAAACCTTTTGAATTGATGTGTGATGCTAGTGATTATGCTATAGGAGTTGTTTCAGGACAAAGATATGATAAAATTTTCAAAGTAATTTACTATACTAGTAAAACTGTTAATGAAACTCAAATCAATTATAGAACAACTGAAAAAGAGTTATTAGCAATAGTATATGCTTTTGATAAATTTAGATCATATTTAATTGGAACTCATTGTGTAATGCATACAGATCATTCTACTATTAAGTACTTAATGAAAAAGAAGGATGTTAAACATAGACTTATAAAATAGATTCTTCTTTTTCAAAAATTTGATTTTGAAATAGTAGATTGAAAGGGGGCTGAAAAACAAATTGCTGATCATTTGTCCAGGCTTGAGTTAGAAAAACCACTCTGTTTTGAAAAAAAAATTAATGAACATTTTTCATATGAAAAATTGTTCCCTATTAATGAGTGGTGTGTTCCATGGTATGTCGACATTGTGAACTTTATTATTAGCAATATTATACCCTATGGAATGACATACCAATAAAAGAGGAAATTTATTTCTGAAGCTAAGACTTATTTTTGGGATGACCCATTTTTATATAAAGAAGGAAAGGTTCTAATTATTCAAAGATGTGTACCATTCGAAGAAACTTATGAAATTATACAAAAATGTCAATTCTAATTTTGGAGGACATTTTGGTGTTGATAAAATAACATAAAAAATTTCACAATCTGGATTTTATTGGCCTATAATTTTTAGAGAAGTTAATACTTATATCAAAACTTGTGATAGATGTCAACGAGTAGGCAATATTTCTAGAAGAAATGAGATGCCCCTCAATTATATGCTAGAAGTTGAAATATTTGATGTTTGGGGAATAGATTTCATGGGACCATTTATACCTTCTTTTGGAAATTTATATATTATGTTACTAGTGGACTATGTATCCAAATGGATAGAAGCCATTGCTTTACCTCAATGTGATGCTCAAAGTGTTGCAATTTTTTTTAAAATGAACATATTTTAAAGATTTGGGATGCCGAGAGTTATCATTACTTATGGGGGAAGTCATTTTATGAATGTCATAATGGAGAAGTTATTAAAGAAATATCATATAAAACATAGGATTGTTACTGCTTATCATCCTCAGAAAAGTGGTTTGGTTGTATTATCCTATCGGGGAATTAAAAAATTATGGAAAAATATGTTAATCCAACAAAATGGATTGGTCAGTCAAACTTGACTATGTTTTGTGGGCTTATATGACTGCATACAGAACTCCTATAAGAATGTCCCCATATAGGCTAATATTTGAGAAAGCTTGTCACTTACCAGTTGAACTTGAGCATAAAGCATATTGGGTGATTAAAGAGTTCAATTATAATTTGAAAGATGCTGGTGAGAAAAGATTATTGCAATTAAATGAGCTTGAAGAGATAAGGAATGAATTTTATGAGAGTGCTAAGATTTATAAAGAAAAGATGAAGATGTGGCATGATAGAAGGATTCTTACTAAAATTTTCAGCCAGGGCAACAAGTTTTGCTATATAATGCAAGGTTAAGATTATTTTCAAGCAAACTTAAATCCAGGTGGATGGGCCCATTTGTTGTGATAAAAGTTTATCCTTATGGGGCTGTGGATATTAAAGATTTTAAGTCCTAGAAAATATTTAAAGATAATGGATTAGACTGAAACCTTATTTTATAGGGGATCAACATAAATTTAATGATGCAATGATGTTGGGTCAACCAGAATAAGCATTGGTTACATTGGGCTGACGACGTAAAACCAAGCTCTTTGTGGGAGGCAACCCATACTTATCATAATGTCTTTATTTTGATTGTTTTCTTGTGCGTGATTAAGAAATTTGGGGTAGTATTTTTGAAACTATCATGTGTTAGTAAAGATTTTAAGACTTTATTTAGTGACTAAGACATGTTAGAATGAGAATTTGGATGTTAAGTTGACTAGTAAAAAAATTTGCACTGGCGCTTAAGCGCGGCTGTTAAACACATGTGTCAAATTAAGATTCTAGAATGTTTAACCACCAATTAGTTTGTAAAACTAAGCCAAGGCAGTTTTTAAATGTGTCTAGGAGTTATTGGAAGGATTTAGGCCTATAAATAGAAGGGTTTTATGAAGGAATTTAAACCCAGATCATTTCTAGCCCTAAAAGTCTAAGATAAAGTGAAATTTAGAGAAAATATCTTCATGGGAGATGGATTTGAAGAAGAAGGAAGAAACCATGAGGAATAGGTTCATTAGTCAAAGTGCACAAGAAATGTATAACGGTTTTTTAGCCGTTAATATTGAAGGGATATCAAAGAAGATCAAAAAAATTAAGAATATTATGGCTTTATTGGAGACCAAGGTACTTGAGTTGCATGCACATATAGAGCATTTTGGATGGCAATTGAAGATGAAATTTAGCCACAAAAGTTATATAGAGGAAGCGGATAAGGTAATGTTCATAAAGCAAATGTGGATTGAAGAAGATAGTATCAGAGCTCGCCACCACCGTCCGTTTTATCAACTCTATATTCTTGGAGAGACTAATGAAAGATAGGAATTTTTTCCTATGAATTAATAATGGAATTAAGTTTAGTGTTAGAATTTGTGTGTTAGAGGTTTTTGTCTTCAAGTGGTTTAGTGTTTAAGTCTTGTGTTTAGTATTTATGACTTCTTATATGTGTTTAATTGTGAAATGATTTTTGTGTATTTGTACTTAGGAAAATTTTCTCATCCAAGACTATTTGGAGTGAGAATTAAGTGTTTATAGGTATTTTTACTTGTTTGTGAATTAATATAAGTTTGTTTGTGTGAAAATTTGTGTTATTCTTAGCCTCGAATTTAAATAGTTATTATGGAGAATTTTGAGAGAGAAGGGAGTTATAGGAAGTTGAAACTAGTCATTTAAGTGCTATGAGACCACTTTGGGGTGGTTTACTTAGGCAAATAGTGCATTTTACTTTAATTTGAAAATTTTGAAAATCGTGCACTGGCGACTAATTGCCACATCTCACGCGTAAGTGTGAGCCAACCCTAGAGGCAGACGCCTAAGCGTCATTTACCCGTGCTTAAGCGCCGGTTCACGAAAATTGGTTTGCGAACAGTTAAAAGTGAAATTTCAGTATGAAAATCACCATTTTTAAAGCCACTGTCAACTTCAACCTCTCGAGTTCATGATTTTTGAGGGCTAGGGCACACCTAAAGTGAAAATTTCTTGTTGGAATCAAGTGAAATTTGCTAGATCCAAGTTCCTTGAGGTAAGAGCTTTACTTCTATGCAAAAATTTTGGATTTTAACTATGTATTTTGAGTACATTTGGACAAATTCTAAAATTCACTATTCATGATGAAAAATGAGAAAAAAAAATCTATGTAAATTGCATGGGAAGTGAAGTTTATACTTTAAAAGTTTAGTTTAGTAATTTAGATCTGATTTTTGAAGTTATTTTTGGAATTTATAAAATTTGTAGAATGTCACCAAGAATGAAGAGGAGCAAAGGAAAGAGCCCTTTTGATTCAAGTAAATTTGTTAGTTCGAAGGCTCAAGATCGGTACAGTGATGCATTGCAATCACGAAAACTGATTCAAGAGCGATGTTTTAGGAATTCAGGTGGAGATGTAGAGGATTTGATCGTTCATCGGCAGTGGGAACAATTCTAATGTTTCTCTGCTGTGGCGATTATTTCTGTTGTTAAGGAGTTCTATGCAAACCTCCTTGAGGCTGAAGGCAATAGAGTCATGGTTCGAGGAAAGTTGGTACCTTTTTCACCTGAGGTAATCGACTTATTTTATCATCTGCCACCTCATACATTATATTTTTATGTAAATTATAGTCCGACTGAAGCAGAGTTAGACAAGATTATTTCTTACTTGACTGTTGCAAGAGGACTTTAGAAGATCACTAATGAGAGGAGAGTCAACTTCCCAACTTCAAAATTATATGCACCTTCAAAGAACTGACACTATTTTATTCCTGCTCGTCAGCAACCAAAAAATCATCTCAGTGAAGTGACTAGAGAGAGAGAGAAATGTTAAATTATTGTATCTAGGAAGGAAAGCTCATCAACATAGTGGCCTTGATTTATCAGACTATCAACAGTTCTGCCAATGTCGTTACTACTGCAGGTCTAAGATTTGCTTCCTTAATCTTTTCTTTGTGTGAGCATGCTATAGTTAAATATGATAGCTAGGAGGAAGTGTTGTTACCTCTAAAGCCCATCACTAAGGTGAATGTGAAGACTTATTCTGAGCATTCTAATTTTTGTTGGAGAGGAGGATTTTCTAGGAGTTATGTAATGGGGACATCTGCTGCTTCTACCTCAGCTGCTTCTACATCTAGACCATCTACCTCACGTGCTTCTACATCTAGAGGTGAGTCTACTGAGTCCCAAGATCAATTATTGCATAGGATGCTGGATCATATTAATTTTATAGCTGATAAAGTTTAGAATTTAGAGCATTTTGTAGAGCATACTGATAGGTATAGTAGGAGAAAGAGTGATTATGAAGAGAAATTCCTTTTATCTCAGAAGAACCTAATTAGGGGTGACCCAGTAGTGCAATTTCCTCCATATCCTTGATATCCAAATTATAAGCCTGTAGAAAAGTGGTATAACGGTGATTCAGAAGATGAGTAGTAGAATTGAGAGATTTTTATGTTTGTAATATGTGTTAGACTATGTGCTTTGGACTTGAGATTTGTGATGTGTTGTCTATTTTTATTTTGTGGTGAAATGTACTATGTATTGTGTTTTGGACTTTTTTATTTTATTGTTATTATGATGTTTGTGTTAGTTGGTAGTTTGTTTTAAAGTTATAGGGTAGTAACTGTTGTGAGTTTTGTGATTTGGTTAGTTTAGAACTTAACTTAATTCTATGTCTTTTTAAAAGATGAAAATCTTGCTAACTCAGGTCTTAAATATTAAATTTCAGAAACTGTTATCCTATATTTTTCTTTTATCATGTTTGTGAGTTAGTTTTTATGTTGAGATTGTGAAGTCAAGTTAGTTTGTTAGTTTGCTTTTATGTTTATACCCATTGTTTAGAAGTCTTTTGAATCTCTATATGTTGAATTGAAATGAAAAAATTGGAAAATTTGATCAAAATTAATTTTACTCATTTTTTCAGTTTTATACTTGTATCATTATGCTATAAAAATTCCTATTAGCAGCTAATTTAATTTTCATTCCTGCTTATATATATTTGATGCTATATTATTTAATCTATTAAAAATTTAAGTTTGGGGGGGATAAAAAATATTTTCAAAACTTTAATATTATTTGTTCTCAAATGAACTACAAGTGAATTTGAATTGAAAAGAAAAATTGATCATCTATATGAAGTTATATTAGGGAAGTAAAATTTGATTTTAGAAATGAGTAAGAGAATTTAGTTCAAATTTTGAGTAATGAAGAAAAAATTTAAGTTAAAAGTTTTTAGTGTAGAAAATGATTAATATAAATAACTATCTTTAGTAAGAAACATCGTATTTTTGAAAATTTTAGAAATTTAGACTTTTATTTTTAATACTTAAATTTCTTTTATTAAAAATAGTTTTCAAAGCTATTATTATATTTATAAGTAAAAGTTTTGTATCAAGACTTTGCTTTAGGAAAGAAAAAGTAGAATTCAAAATTATAAAAGGCCTATCCAGATATAGCAATCCTTGCCCAAAAAAAATAAAAGAAAAAGAAAAAGAAAAGAAAAAAAAGAAGAAGAAAAAGGGGGAGGAGAAGCTTGAGGATTAGTTCCTAACCAAAAAATTGGTTCTACATTTGATCTTTTTAAAGTATAAGACTTGAGAAAATTTTAAGCTTATAGATATAATATACTATGTAAAATTATTCTTAATAAAAATTTTCAAGTGGAGATAATAAAAGAACTAAATTCTAAATTTAGAAGACTTACAATATTTCTGAATTATATAGGAACTCATATTTTCATCTTTCTTAACATTAAAAATTTCTAAACTTTAAGTTGGTCTCATTTACTGAATTTTTTTTTTCTGAATTGGACTACTATGTTTCTAAATCTAAATTTTAGTAGCTCCTAAAGAAACTCATATACATATCATACTTATTTATTTTTTAAATATTGAATTGTAACTTGAGGATATGTAACATTTAAGTTTGGGGGATTTTGATACGCCTAAAATATATAGTCTTATTAGACACATTTTTATACCTATTTTTTAGATATTGCGCTTTAATAGAAGGTATTTTGTGTTTTTCTTTCAGGTACAGGTAAAAAGGTGAAAAATGCTTAAAGGAGTGAAAAAGGATCAAATTTAGAGTAAATAGGTGAAAAATGTGCAAAAGTATTTTGGAGCATAAGAGCCAGATCCGGTGCTTAAGCGCCGGTTAAATAGAGAAGGTCACGCCTAAGTGTCAGAGGACATATGCTTAAGCACTAGTGGCAGTTATTGGATGAGTAAATTTGGTTTTTGCAAATTTTGAAGAGGTTTTTTAGGCACGTATTGGCTTAATAGGTGGTTACAACCACCATGGACGAAAATTATTGCGAAAGGACGCATCCTTGGGGAAATACATCGAATTAAGACACATTTTTAAAAGATACCAAGGCACCTTTTAGAGAATTATAAAAGAAGAAAGATTGAGACTTTGAAAGGGGTCCTGAAAGTACTTAGAAAGTTTTGAAAGTTCTAAAATTGGGGAGTTAGTTGGAGAAATTTTCAGGCACCACATATTTATCCTTTTTATTTTAGTTTTATATTGAGAGTGTTGTAAAAGAGAAGAGATTCAAAGGAACTTCAAGATTTTGGTGGAGGACTTCAGATAAGTTTTTATCTTTTGTTTTAGACTACTTTTGGTTTTAAGTGAGACTTGTTGTTGGTTTGACAATGATTTCTATTTTTAAGCTAAAATGTGGTTTTGTTTTCTCCATGAATTCTGAGTAGTTTTCTTTATCTTTCTTCTTAAAATGATAAGTAATTAAGTATTGTATGGAAGTTGTGGAGAGTATTGATCATTAATGTTGGAAGAAGTTGAGATGATTTAAATCCATGTACTTCATTTACTTCTTGATTTGGCTAATCCAGATGTTAAAATTTGTTGTGAGAACATGTAAGAACCGGGCTGGTATTATCTCAATCAACAATTGGAAAGAATCACATGAGGTTGTATGAATGAAAATGTAGTTCATATGATTAAGTGCAAATAAATAGGAAAATATTCATTGAAGGGTGTAGAGTTAGAGGACTTTAAAGTGCCAGGTTAAAGCCCCCAACTTGGTTTTTTGTTTTAGGTTCTGATACGAGATGTTAGCCCCCAGGTGGAGGGAATCAAGAGAACTCTAGAGTGAGAGCTAGTATCTTCCCTATATAGCCAATCTTCAGAACTATTCAAACTTTAAATTAGTCAATGTTTTTTATAGCATCTCTAGTAAGAGTACAAAATATTATTGCTCCTATTTGACACAACATAATTTGCATACCTCCACAATAAAATTTCTATACTTATTACTGATTCATAATAAGGTGAAATATATATTCATATTTAGTGCTTTTCTCTTACAAAAACTCAAGTTATCTTTTTAATTTTATTCCGTTTTTGTTAAAATATTAAAATTACCAAAAAAATATTTAAAATTTCTTTATAGCAAAAACGTCTTTAGTTTAAATAATTATCTTTTTAAAAATAGAAATTTTCCAAAAAGTGCATATTGTGTATCTTCCCTGTGGATTCGATATTAAGGTCTTAATCAAAAAGACCTATATTACTTGATAATGATACGTATACTTGCGTAGTATCCCAATATATATAAATTAAAAGTTAAATTCTTATTTTTCTTCAGCATCAAGTTTTTGGTTTTGTTGTGAAATAAATAAATATAAGTAAAAAAATATAATCAGAATTATTGTTATACTGTTGCATATAAGCAATTTCGGGATCATCATGCACCTGCTACATTTCAGATATGTATGACGGCTATTTTTTGTGATTTAATTGAAAAAGGGATTGAAGTTTTAATGGATGATTTTTCAGTGTTTGGAACTTCATTTGAATCATATTTAGAACATTTATCAAAAGTTCTTAAATGCTGTGAAGAAACAAATTTAGTCCTTAACTGAGAAAAATGTCAATTTATGGTAGCAAAAGGAATAGACTTGAGACATCAAATTTCAAAAAATGGTGTGAAAGTAGACCCTACAAAAGTTCAAGTGATCGCTATTTTACTTTTGAACAAGTGTGAAGGAAATTAGGAGTTTTTTAGGACATGCTGGATTCTATAAACGGTATTTTAAAGATTTTTCAAAAATTTCTAAGCCTCTATGTCATTTACTTGAAAAAGATGTAATTTTTAATTTTGATAAAGAGTGCCTAAAAAATTTTGAATTATTAAAAGAAAATTAGTCAATGCAAAGATTATTGTTTCACTAGATTGGAAATAATCTTTTGAATTAATGTGTGATGCAAGTGAATATGCTATTGGTGTTATTTTAGGACAAAAGCATGATAAGATTTTCAAAGTTATCTACTATGCTAGTAGAAGTCTTAATGAAGCTCAAATTAATTTTATCACAACTGAGAAAGAGTTATTAGTTCAAGTATATGCTTTTGATAAACTTAGATCGCACAAAATTGAAACTAAATACATTGCGCATACAGATCATTCTGCTATTAAGTATTTAATGAAAAGAAAGATGCAAAGCAAAGAATGATAAAATGGGTCTTCTTTTGCAAGAACTTAACATTGAGATAGTGGATAGGAATGGGGCTAAGAATCAAATTATTGATCATTTGTCTAGGCTTGAACTAGAAAAATCACTTTGTTTTGAAGAAGAGATTAATGAACATATTCCAGATGAGTAATTATTTAATGTTAATGAGTGTCTTGTTCCATTGTATGTCGGCATTGTGAATTTCATTGTTAGTGATATTATACCTTATGGAATGACATACCAACAGAAGAGAAAATTTTTATTTAAAGCTAAAATTTTTTTTTTGATGACCCATTTTTATATAAACAATGAAAGGATCTACTTATTCGAAGATGTGTGCCCTTAGAAGAAACATATGAAATTATCTGAAAATGTCATAATTCTGATTTTAGGGGACTTTTTAGTGTTGATAAAATATTGTACAAAATTTTATAATCTGGATTTTATTAGCCTACAATCTTTAGAGATGTTAACGATTATGTCAAAAATGTGATTGGTGTCAACGAGTAGGTAATATTTCTAAGAGGAATAAAATGTCTCTCAATATGTGTTAGAAGTTGAGATATTTGATGTTTGGGGATTAGATTTCATGGGACCATTTATACCATCTTTTGAGGATTTATATATATTTTTAGCAATAGATTATGTATCCAAATGGATATAAGCTGTTTATTTACCTTGATATGATGCTCAAAGTGTAGCTAAATGTTTAAGAATGAATATATTTTGTAGATTTGGGATGCTGAGATGAATCATAATTGATGGGGGAAGTCTTTTCAGAAATGCAATGATGGAGAAATTATTAAACAAATTTCATATAAACCATAGAATTGTTACTGCTTATCATGCTCAGATAAGTGGTTTGGCTGAGTTATCCATTTTTGAAATTAAAATAATATTGGAAAAAATTGTGAATCCAACTAAAATGGATTGGTCAGTCAAACTTGACTATGCTCTGTGGGCTTATAAAGCTGCATACAAAACTCCTATAGGAATGTCCCCACATAGGCTAATATTTGGGAAAGCTTGCCACTTATCAGTTGAACTTGAGCATAAAACATATTGGGCTATTAAAGAATTTAATTACAATTTAAAGGATGCTGGTGAGAAAAGGCTATTGCAAGTAAATGAGTTTGATGAGATAATGAATGAATCTTACGAGAGTGCCAATATTTATAAAGAAAAGATGAAGATGTGGCATGATCGAAAGATTCTTACTAAAAATTTTCAGCCAAGAAAACAAGTTTTTCATTATAATGCAAGGTTAAGATTATTTCTAGGCAAACTTAAGTCCAGATGGATGAGCCCATTTGTTGTGATGAAAGTTTATCCCTGTGGAGTTGTAGTATCAGAGATCCTAAAACTGATAAAATATTCGAAGTGAATGGTCACAACCTGAAATCATACTTTTTAGGTTACCAACTTAAATTAAATGATTTTATGATGTTGGCTCAACAAGAATAAGCATTGGTTACGTTACACTAACGACGTTAAACCAAGCGCTCTGTGGGAGGTAACCCATAATTATTTATGTGTTTGTTTTTATTATTTTGTTGTTGTGTCTGATTTAGAAAATTTTGGTAGTATTTTCAATATATAATGATTTAGTGATTATTCTAAGACCTTAAAAGATAACTTAGACATGCTAGAATGAGTATTTGGAAGTTAAGTTGACCTGTGCTAAATTGAGCATTGACGCTTAAGCACGACAATTAAAAACGTGTGTGAATTTTGGTTTCTAGAAATTTTAACCATAATTTAGTTAGATTTAACATGGGAGAGCTATTTTAAGACGTGTTGTCGGCACTATTTTTGGTGTGGGGTTTTCCCGTAAGAAGCTGTCGGTCATTGAAATTGAAATCCTGTTGCCCGCTTTGGAAGGACGTTTTCTTAAAAAATTTTAGTTTTGAAAAAGATGAAGTCAAACTGACCCCATAATTTTCATAGTTTAGATGAAAGAACGCTTTACCTCAAATCCTATATCTATCCCGAAGGATGAACACAAGAGTTGAAGGTGAGGTTTGATCAAATAAATTAAAGAAAGTTATAACATCTGTTTGGTCTGCGAAACCAATGTATTGGCCGACAAATTCTCCTATTTAATATAAGGAATTAAATAGGGTTTATATTATGCTGGGTTCGGGAAAAGCTTCCTATAAGGGCAAGCCCCTATAGTTAATTACATCATAGATAACTGTAGTTACCTAAGAATAC
>NEWO01000461.1:568787-581452 GCA_003013225.1 Phalaenopsis aphrodite | reverse complement strand
CTTCAAGACATTTGGTGGAGTGGATTTGAGATAAGTATTTATCTTTATGACTACATTTGGTTTTAATTTAAATTTCTTGTTTGTGTGCTTGATTTTTTACTTTTAAACTCAAGTGTGGTTGCATTTTCTTCATGAATTTTTAGTAGTTTTCTTTATCTTTTTCCTTAAAATGATAAATGGTTAAGTATTGAAAGGAAGTTTTGTGAAGTATTATACTTCAATGTTGAAAGAAGTTGTGATGATTTGAAACCTTGTACTTCATTCACTCCTTGATTTGGCTAATTAAGATGTTAATACCTATTGTGAGAAACTGTAAGATCCAAGATAGTATTTTCTCAGTCAAAAAATAGTAAGAATCACATTTGATTTCATGTATGAGAATGTATTTTATGGGGTTGTGTGCAAATAAATAGGAAAATAAACTTTCAAGGGTGTAGAATTAGAAGACTTTAGAGTGACAGACAAAGCCCCCAATTTGATTTATAGTTTTAAGTTTTGATATAAAATGTTAGCCCCCAGATCGAGGGAGAAGATAAAACTCTAGAGTGAGAGCTAGTATCTTACCTACCTAACCGGTCTTCAAGTCTATTCAAACTATAGATTAGTTCATGTTCTTTATAACATCTTTAGTAATGGTAAGGAATATTATTGCTCCTATTTGGCACAGCACAATTAGAATACTTCCACAACAGATTATCTATATTTGTTACTGATTCATGATAAGGAAAAGTATATTCTATTTATGTTGCCTTCATCTTACAAATATTTAGTTAAGTTAGTTGATTGTTTACTTTATTTTCAATTATAAAAAAGATTATAAAAAGAATCAAATTTTTATTCTTATTTTATCATCTTGAGTTTAAGTAAAAATATTTTGCTAAGTAGAATTTTGTTATCTTATTTCTCTTGTTTTGTAGAGTGCATATTATCAAGTTTTACCCGTGGGTTTGATATTCGGGGTTTAATCAAAAAGTCCTATATTACTTGATAACGATACGTAGACTTGCGTAGTGTCCCATATTTAAATATTATAACTGCATTATTATTTTTTTTCATAGTAGTTAATTTACCTAGCTTTTGTTTTGGATGGAGTTTTTGGCTTTGTTGCACAATAAGAATCATTATTAAGAAAATTAAAAATGCAATCATATACATCGCATTTTACATCTATATAGAAAATCGGGATCACAGACATACAGACAGACATATATATAGATGGACAGACAGACCGATAGTCAGTCATCACTTTTTGTATTGTGAAAAAGCAACAGATATATGATGTTTCAGATGTACTCAACATGTTACCTTTTGACAACTCCAACAGGATCAGCTATACTACGCATTTGAAGCAGAATTAATAAAATTTCTTTTGAGATTTCAACATATTTGTGGAATAGCCTTTTGTACGATTGATGAAAAGCCGCAGAGCCATACGTTGGTCCAAAATTTTAACGAACAAAGAATGATACAAAGAAATTCTAATAATTAAATGAAATTTTAAAATTTAAAATTTAATCGCCAAAATTTAAAGTTGAAAAGACACCTTGATAATAAAATATGATAGAGACAACAAGAAAAGAGAACTATAAAAAATGATAAGCTGGTTCATCTCGGCTTTGAGTTTCTGCACTTTGCACTTTCGTAGCTTGAGTTCTATCATCTACAAAAATTTCTTCGCATTCCCATGGAGTCTGACTCTTCACAAAATCCCACAAATTTTTCTTCACTACTATCGATCTTCACATTTCACATATTCACAAGTTCAGCACCACGATCCCCTACACTCTTCTCATAATGTTCTCAGGTTAGTACCTAAATTTTGATTCCCTTCTTGTCACCTCTTAGGTTGGTTATGAGTCCTTGAGCTTTTTTGTCTAATGTGACACTTCTACTACCTTTTGGGATGGATGTCATTCCTTGAGCTTTCCTTCCCAATGTAGTGATATGTTTTCGATCAGCTCTGTGTTGGATGTGAGTCCTTATGCTTTCCTTCCCAATCTTTTCTTTCTATCAGCACTTGTGTTGGATGTGAGTCCTTTCGCTTTCCTTCTCAATCTGATCCTTCTGTCACCTCTTAGGTTGGATGTGAATCTCTGAGCTTTCCTGCCTAATGTGACACATTTCCGCTACATCTTGAGTTGGATGTGAGTCCCTGAGCTTTCCTTCTTAATGTAGCAAATTTGAAATTCCCTTTTCCTACCTCTTGGATTGGATGTGAGTCCTTGAGTTTTCCTTTCCAATGTAGCTCATCACCTCTTAGGTTGGATGTGAGTCTCTGAGCTTTTCTTCCTAATGTGAAACGCTCCTCGAGATCGGTGTGAGACCCCCTTAAATGGATTAAAGCTTCCAATTCTCATCTTGGGGTTAGTACCTAAATTTTGATTCCCTTATTTCTGAGACCAGTACTTAAATTTTGATCCTCATTCCATAGTTGATACCTAAATTTCAATTCCCATCTCAGGGTCAGTACCTAAATTTTGATTCCCTTCTTTCTGAGATCGGTACCTAAGCTTTGACCCTCATTCCGGGATTGATACCTAAATTTCAATTCCCATTCTTGGGGTCAGTACATAAATTCTCATTTCCTTCTTTTTGAGGTTGGTACCTAAATTTTGATTCATTCTAAGGTTGGTACCTAAATTCCAATTCCCATCGCGGGATCATTACCTCGATTCTGATTCCCTTTCGATACCTTTTGAGTTGGATGTGAGTCATTTTGCATTCCATCTTAGTCCGATCACTTCAAATATTTTCATTCTTTGAAATTAATATTCACTAAATTAAATTTTAAATTGAAGTTAAAGTTAAAACATTAAAATTTGAAGTCGAATCAAGTCTTACTCACGACCGTCAGTTTTCATGGTGGCTATCTCCGCAAATCCGTTGTGTAGCCCTTCACCTAGGTCAACCAGCACAAATCACTTTGTAAATTTCAAATTCACTCTAGAAATTGATATTCTGAAGGTACACCCGCCAATCCCTAGCGGGAGTCCCTAAGTACTCCCCAGCGAAAACCTTCTCCACATTTTCTCTCTTCTCGGCTCTAAGCTTGTCAGCTTAAGCAATCATGTTAATTGGTTGATCTCTTCTGTCAACGGTCAACACCAATATGTACGATGTGTCTGCCCATCACACCACACCTATTGGGGGTCCATTTGTTGACCTCACTTTTGGCTGAGGTCTAGTTTCTTCCTCAGAAGCCTAGCATCTAGCCATAGGACTTTCTAGTTGATTATTCCTAGAGGACTAGTGATGGTACCCTCACCAATAGAAAATCTAAACTCTTCTTTGCTCATCTTGAAGTTCCACATGTTGGTTCTAACCTCTAGCACTTAATAGGTGGGACCAATCTAGGGGAGCTTAAGAGGAGTCCCCTATAGGATTATTTGGCCTTAGGATTAGCCCTGAGTGGTATGGTCTCGAGCAAACACACATACTTAGACATTGCACTTGCACTCACAACCTTGAACCCAAACATGTTTAACTTTGATCCCCTACTCTTTTGGAGACTCATGTGGGTGGTCCCTCAAACCCTAAGCCTATGGTTAAGGTATGGCTCAAGAAGGTTGATCCTATGTTTGTCACCTCCAATTGACCCCATTTCACAAAGATTTCCCCAGCTTGGACCCAAACACCCCCAACTTCACCAAATTAACAAATTGCACCTAAACCCTAATTTTCCAAAATTTCCTAAAATTATCTAAATTCTCCAAATCTCTTCAAAAATCATTTCAAACCCTTCCAAACCACTCAAATTTGACAAAATGCATCAAATTTTCCAAAATTTCCAAAATACCCCCAAAATCCCCAAAATTACCCCTACATACCCAAAAAATTTTATAAATTCCCAAAATCTTCAAAATCACTCAAAATACCCTCAAAATCAGTTTGAACCACTCCATTAGACCCAATTTTACCAAATTGACCCATTTTGACCAAAAGCCACAAATTGTCTATCTAAGCTCAGAATTTTCAATTCAACTTAATGTCCATCCAATTGAATTCAATCCTCCCTAATTTGAATTCTAAATTCAACTTCATCATCCCTAATTTCAATTGAAACCAAAACCAAGACCAATTTTAAACCTAAATCTAAAAGCCCAAATTTTGACCATATGACCTAATTCCCCTAAATTGAACCACATGATCAAATCAATTCCCCAAAATCAATTCAAAAATCACACCAATCCTTTTCAAAACTCTTCATGATAATCATCCACACCAAGTTGCTCAATCAATTGGACTCAATCCAAGATCAATCCCAACTTATCCCAACTTGAACCCAAAGTCCTCAAGAGTGAACCCAAGCCATACACTTGACCAAACTTAACCAAATTGGCCAAGACAAGATAACCACAGCCATCATGTGGACCCTAGGGACTAGCTTAGATCCACCTAGCCTAACCTATATGGGTCATGGACCAAGGGTCCCCTAATTTGGGCAATCTCTTCCCATTTTTGGCTAAACCAAATGTATCTTTGCCCCAAGCCATCACCACTGTACTTAATAACCATTAAGGCCTGACCTCTAGCTCACATGACCACCTGACCACCTCCTCTTCCTTGGCTGACTAGCCTAATTGCTAGAGGAGCCAAAACTAAGAGCCACGCTACCTTAAATTGAACCCAATTCCACCTCAGCTCTCCACTGCAACCACCATCCACCTCTGAGCTTAGCCCAGCCGCCATGGCTATAAATTGAGCTCCTCATGACCAAAGAGGAGAGTGCTCAAAATCTAAAGGAAACTCAGCCAAAATATCACCAGAGCTCCTTCAAACCTTCATGAGTGCAAGCCCACTGTTTCCAGCCACCCAAACCCACCACCCCAAGACAATTTCTCAAGCCAATTCTTGTCCCAACTAGGACATAATTCTCAATCCACCAAAGCCCACCAAACTCAAATTAATTATACGCAAACCATCCCCAAATAGAGAGGAGTTGATTTCCCACAAAAGCCCCATCATAGACCCTTTCTAACATAACTCAAGACCAATACCTAAAAATTGGTTTGATCAAAATCATACTAGAAGATTCACCATAGCCCAGCAGCTCATCTGGAAGTTCGTTGGATCCCTCTTAAGCTTCTGCAACCATCTGTTTAAAGCTACACCTCTCAGACAAAGGTATTGAACCCCCCTCAATATGAGCTTAATTTGATTCTCCATGTGTATAGATTGTATTTCGTACTGTATAAATCTTATATATGTATTCGTCTCGAGTAGATGGTGTAGGAACAAAACTAAAGTGATTTGGTTAAGTCTAGCTTGAGATCTTAGGGTTTCAGTGTGGACGGCTCACATTTACACCAACTAGGAATGATGAAGGAGGACCGTCCAATCACACGTTTATCAAATGGTGGGCCAGGATCGTGCCAAACAGAAGTATGGTACGTGAATCGCGATTGACGAGGTGTTGAGGTAGCTGGTAGCTTCAAATGGCAGAGCACCGGGTGGAAAGCTTGGAGCTGCCTAGGATGATGCGACGCCGACTAGGTTAAGTATATAAATAGGATTTTTTGGATTTATTTAATTCAACAAACTTAGAAAATTCATAACTTGGTGTAGAAATATCACAAAAAAAAAACCTTGTTGCGGAGTGAACATAGGAGAATAATGTTGAACAAAAATAAAAATTATTTGGTCTATGTCTGGTTTTTAATTAATTAGATAGTATTTGTGATGTTTTAATTTTAATTAAGTGTACAATGATCATCAAGACAATGGGGATGTTTTGTGATTTTTCAAAGTTAGAAACATCTCTACACATGTAACCCTAATTTCTAAGTTTAGAAGACTATTTTGCTTTAAATAATTATGTAAATTAAAAATATAAATCATAAAATCTTAGGACTTGTTTTGGTAGGTTTTTTATGGTCAGAGAATATTTGAAAAGTTGTAAATTAAATTTTAATATTTATATAAAATATTATAGTTAATAAACCCTAAAAAATTTATAAAAGTTAAAATAAATTTTTTATATTTCAAAAATTAACAAAATTAATTCCACACTGTAAATAATACATATTTTAACTCACTGTAAAATTTTAAATTTATTTGGTTAATTTTTTCACTAAAATTGATTTTTCAAGTAAAATGGCATTTTTTACATTAAATTAATTATAATAATTCAAATATAATTATAAAATTATGAAAAGTGATTTTGTGAGTACCTAATGATTAGGGGTACTTAGGAAAAATAAAAATTATTTTTAAAATAAATAGTTCATTTTTTAGCTATATTATGAATTAAAAATAATTAAAAATTCCAAAAATATAAAAATGATTCAAAATATTCCTATTTACTTCCTGATCACTTGGGACTCATTAGAATATTTTTTTCTTATTTTTTCTAATTATAAATTTTTAAAGGCAAAAATTATGTATTTCCTTAATTTTCCATCAAAAATAAGTTTAATAATTAAAATATATAATTTAAAAAATTTTAAAAATTTTGTCCAAATGGTCCTTTGACTTAGGTGATCCTCTAATAGTTTTTCCTTGAATAAAAATTTTTACTTTGATTAGTTAAATAAACTAAATTTGAAAATCTTATTTTCTAAGTTAAAATAATTATTTAAATGAAAATTAAATTTTGAGGATAAATCACATTTTCTTCCTCTGATATTTTAATTGACCCATGCACGGGGAACTCTAAAAATTTTGAAATAATTTTAATTATACTTGATAAGTTATGAAGTGGAGAGCATAAAGGGAAAAATGATCATTTTAGATTTTGGTGTGTTAATAAAATTTAGGATTAACCAAGGAAAAATGATCTTAATGAACTTTTTTGGATGTTTCAAATATAATGGGTTAAAGAGGTAGAAATCAATTAGCCACATTTTCATGATAAGGTTAAAATAGTAATTTCCCAAATTATCAAGATTTAGAAGTCTATTAAAATCTGATGATTCTAAAGTGATGGGCTTAGGTTAGAAGGATGACAATTAACTTATTTTAAGACCACAATTGGATATGATATGATCTTTTAATAAGGATATGTATCACTTAAATTAAATTTTTAATTGCAAATTTACCCATTGAAATGGTAAAGGGCTTGGTAGTGAACTAGGCTTAATCCAAGATTGATTAATGAGGTTTAGAAAGAATAACAAAATTAATAATTAATACTTTTAAACACAACGGGGCTAACTTTAGTGTTGGGCACAAGATCTTTAATAACTTAGACTTGTGATAGGGGCATCCACCTACATAACTTTTAAGTAAAATATCAACTGATGAATTGAGTGCCCCACTCTTGGGATAATTGAATTATCAAATCCACTGAGCATAAGGTGTATTACTCATCAAATTTAAAGCTTGGAATGATTAATTAAACAATATAATAGGTTCAAATAAACTCTAAATATTTCAAAAGGGATTTAAAAGTTGTTAGGTATTGTTCCCAAGACGCTTTTATAACCCTTTGAGTATTTTGAAGGATAATTAACCTTATTATACTCTGCTCATAAAATCATTCATTAAAAGCCTTCAGGACTCACCAAGTTATGACTTAGGGTTTGATAATTACACCTTCGTCTGCCCTTGCAATTGACACATTGAAAATATATGCATTTTTAGTATTTTATACCTATTTTTGGTGATATTGCACTTTAATGGAAGGTGTTTTGATGCTTTCTTGCAGGTTGTTGATTTTTAGGGCTTAAAGCAAAAAGGAAGCAAACTGATGAAGTTTGGAGTCAAAATGACGTTTTTGAGGAAAGAATCAGCGCCGAAGGCGCAAAACAACTGAAAGCTTGAGGATTTTTACTCAACGCCAACGGCGCCAGACTAGCACCGACAGTGCCAAAGGCGGTTCAGACCCCGTTTCTAGAAGGTTCGATGTATTTTGACAATTTTTTAAGAGTTTTTGGAGGCACCTCTTGGAGAACCGACCTTGGGCTTTACTTGGGGCCGAATTTCATCAGAAAAGGGGCTCCTCTACATTCATTTTTCACTCTATAACATTCCACCACACTACATTTCCATAATCCATCTTCATTCCACCACATATTGGAGTCAATTAGTAATTTTGCTTTAATAGTTTAGAGACTTTGTGATGAGATTTAGTGTGAAACTTTATGTCAGAGTGTTGGAGAAGGAGAAAAGTGTGAGAGTTCTTCTTCTTGCATTTCTAAGGAAAAGCTACAAAGGATTTGCTTCGAGAAAGAGTTCCACATAAATTTGTCTGTTTATTTAGGGTTGTATGAACTTTCTTTTATATATGAAATTTGTGTTTTATCGTATCTTTCTCATGAAGTCTGAGTAGTTTCCTCTATCTTTTCCCTTATTCTAAGATTTGGAGAAATGAAGAGACAATATGAATGTGCCATAATAAAAATATAAAATAAATTGTGATGATTTTTCAACTCCAAACTTAATTTACTTTTCAATTTGGCCAATTGATTTGTTAAAATATGTGTAATTAAGTGTAGTTAAATAGGGAAATATTCTTTGTTGGGTGTAAAATTGGAGAATCTTTAGGGTGATAGACTAAAATCCCCAACTTGGTCTTAGTGTTTAAGAAATAAAGCGAAAGTTAGCCTTCAGGTGAAGGGAAGTTGGAGCTGGTATCCTCCTAGCCTAGCCACGGATTTAGGGACTAAATCCAAGATTAACAAATGATTTTCTATGCACTGTATCAGGGTAGAGAATTAAAATTGCTCTTATTTGGCACAACACATATTATAAACATTTATCTCATCTCATTTCACCATTATTTCATTGTGGTGGGAATGATGCTTTTTCACATAAGAAATCTTCATTTTATAAACATAGTTAGTAGATTAGTAATTATTACTCAAATTTTGCATTTTTATTTTGCTAATAGTTAAGTAATTTAGTTTGGTTAATATCCCAACATTCAAAATTTGTGACAGTAATTTCGTTTGATTTTCTGTAAATTTTCTGTTAAAATTTATCATTGTTAACTTACACCTTCCTCGTGGGATTGATATTTGGGGTTAAATGGAAAGTCCATTATTACTTGATAACGATATGTATACTTGGGTAGAACTTCATTATTAATTACTTATAATTATATATACTTTACACAATTTATTTTTTATACAAGGATCAACTTTTTGGCACTGTAGTGGTATTAAATTCATAAATCTTTACATAAAAAAAATCAGGATCAGCAATCTATTCAAATTTCCTACAAAATTATATACCTGTTGCAAGTTCCTACGTTTCAGCAGGAGCAGTGAGAAGATGACAGGTACACTTTTATAGTGTTATTAAATTTCTGTCATTTTACTTACTGCAATTTTCTCTTACTTTCAAATATTATGCATGTTTGGTTGTGGATGCCACTTTACCTGCAAAACTAAACAATTTTTCAAAATTAATCAACAACTTTCAAAATTAAATTAATTTGTTTCAAAGGTATCCATAAATTCTTTGAAATACAACAAAACAAATACGTCTTTTTGAATTTACGGGAATTCCTCGGAGAAGGTAACCCATGATTGCTAACGAGATCTCATCGGTTTAAATGAGCCTAACAACTCTTTTTAGCTAAGTAAATTCAAAAATAAATGGTGATACCGAAATGATGGAACCGTAGGATCCTAATCGATGTCGCCTAATCAACTTTAACCTCCCATCTGATTGAACTTAAACTTGTCATTTAAACCTGTTAAACCTTTAAACTTTAGGACTGCTACTTCGCCGAGGAGCTTGGAGCTAGCTTTGTGGGCAACCTTCCACGAATGCAATCTATAATAACACGAGGGTCTACAACTACACGTCTTTTCCTTAGAATTAAACAATAAGCCATAGGACTTTGAGGTTGTCTGCCTAATGCGACATAACTCCTCAACTCATCTTTAGACCTTTGCACAATAATGTTGTGCAATATAAGCTCTAATTCATTTTAGGATTCTGAGGTTGTCGTTCGTCATGACTTAAACCTTGATATCTTCTAGGTTATTTGTGTGATCGTCTCGCATTAATGTAAGCTCTAACTAATAAAATTGGTAGGATGAAACACTTAATATCTTCTCATCGAAATTGAAACCAAACCATAGGCTAGCTTGGGAAGTCACTGAGATTCTCATCAGGATCCGTGACATCCCCCAGTCCTTCTTCATTTGGATTCTATAATAAATGTTTCAAATTTGAGTCTTTCCCATTTCACACCACTTTGTCTAATCTTCGAAAAAATCTTATTCCTTCTGAATTCCTTAAAGACAATATTTTTTTTATCTAAATCGACAGTTTTCTTAATTGATTTCGGTTATTTATGATGTAATTGATTATAGGGTTTGCCTCTATAGGAAGCTTGAAGAACCAAGGTAATATAAACGCTATCTAATTATTTGTATTAGATAGGGGAATTTGTCGCCAAATATAAAAGGTTCGCAGACCAGGCGAATGTTATAAATTCTTTAATTTATTTAATTGAGCCTCACCAATAATTAGTGTTTCTATCCTTCGGGGTAGGCATATTGCTTGTGGTGTTTTGCTTGATCATTTAAACTATTGTTTAAATGAGATCAGTTTTGATCTCGTATTTTCAAAAAAAAATAAAATATTATTTTTTCCAAATTATATATATATATATATATATATAAATTAAATCAAAACCACGAGAATATAGCGGCCAACAGATGTCACATTCATAGTTCGTTGTCATTGTTGTGTCCTCTCAATTCGCCATTATGGAGTATATGTGAGTTTCAACAAGATGTCCTCTCAATTTGAATCCAATACATTGAGAATTTTCTATTCTTTTTTTTTCCAACTAATATGCAACTTATTTGACAGGTAGGATAGTGACTGGTAGAATCAAGGGGGGCTATCTCATCACTTTAATTTTATGATTTCTTCTAAAAATTATGACTTATATAGAGGTTGATTTCATTTAATTTCTCATAGTTATTTATGATATAGAAAATTCTTCTCTCAAGTTTAGAATTAATTCTTCCTCCAATTCTTATTTGAAATATTGATTTTTAGGGGCATTTACATGCATACCATACAATGCTTCTACATGTACATATCTAACAACCAAAGGTTTATTTGTCAATAACTAACGCTCATATCTTTAACATTAGATGAAAAATATCACTCTTACAAACCTTTTAGATATGAATTACACCTTTTCATGTATAGATTTATAACTCCAAAATATTATAAATGTAAATATCAAACTTTAGCTATTATATATGTCAATATGTATGTATAATGTGGTACTGGTATATATGTATTATTTTTTTTGTTATTTGACATAATATCTACAACTCTTGTGATAAGAAAACATCTAAAGGTAATTAGTACTGATGTGATTGTAAGAAAATAGTCCATCTTATTTAGCTAATTGGAACACTGAATGATTAACTATGGTGGACTAGAAGTTCATGTTGATGAATTTTGATGTGTTTTATTTTTATTTTTTTTATCTTTTTAATATATTATTGTGAGTCAAAGTAAAATTTGATGTAATTGAGATTCATTTGCAGGATTTCAATAATAACTTGTTAAATTTTTATCAACTAAGCTAACATAAGAAATAAGAAACATTGACAATTTGACATACATTACCATCCAAATCTTATGTACCTACATACCACATACCCTTCATATTTATACCACCCAAATCTTTTATATCACATCAAAAACACCATTTCAACTATTAAAAAGTAAAATACAACTTTCATGCATAAGTTTTGTGGATCGTAGTAAAAATAAGAGGCATTTACATACATACCATCAAATTCCTATGTATTTACATACCATATCAAAAACACAATTTTAACTTTTAAAAGTAAAATACACCTTCTGTGCATAGGTATTGTGGTACACATGTAAAGTTGAAGTTTCGGTATTAGATATGTAAATACATAGAAATTCCTCCTAAAACCAAATGAATCACATAATATAGTTAAGTAAATAATCTTAAAATTAAGCATTGATTTCTTAACTGATAGCATTCATTTTAATTTTATTTTAAGTTGTATATAAATTTAAAAACATTCAATGGTTGATTTTCAACTATAACTCTGAACTTTCAACTTAAGATTAAGTTAAATTAAATACCAAATATATCATCCCAAATTTAGCCTCTTCCTAATTCTTATTCCCATACATAAGAGTTATTGGCTTTATTCAGATCTATGAGCCTTGATGCCTGCTTTCTACTAAGATATCTCGAAAATCGAAAATAATTCCCTACCACAACCACAACACAAAGATCTAAGCTCATTTCACAAATTTATTTCATTCTACTTAACATCAAATATAGAAATTTCTAACATGAGCTATATATTCATTAAAGAGTGATAAAAATACACCAAATAAAAATATGAAGAAAAAGACCGTTATCATTAAAGTTGAGGAACTTACAAACAACACAAATCATACGTATTAACATACAACATATCTAATATCCAAACATTAATATTTACGTATGTAAAACACAAAATTTTAGCATTGAATAAGAATTTTAATTGAATGATTTACATGTGTACCAGTCAATTATTATTTATTTAAATATCTAACAAAAATTACAATTTTTATAACATACCACATTCCCTATGCATTAATATTATTCTGCATTTTGGTTATAGTGGTGGTATTTTTAAAGTGATCTAATTGATCTAGGTATATATATATATATATATATATATATATATATATATATATATATATATATATATATA
>NEWO01000461.1:515192-527850 GCA_003013225.1 Phalaenopsis aphrodite | reverse complement strand
GAGAATGCTAAGGTAGATGAGTGGTTTTACACTTGGAGATAAAATGTGAAATAAATATATCCATTAAAGAGTTAGCATAATTCCAGTGGTAGACAAGATTATACAGAGTCATGTTAGATGGTTTGGTCACATTTAATGTCAAGCACTTGATGTACGATTAGGAGAGTAGATGTTATAGATTTGACTTATGTTAAGAAAGTTAGAGGTATACCTAAAAAGACCTGGGCATGTTGTCTAACAATATGATCTTAATTAATCAGAATTAAATGAAAATATTTTATTGTAAAAAATAGCTTAATGTAGTCAACCACAATTAATGGGATAAAGACTTGTTATTGTTGTTGTTATTTTATAGCATGACAAATTTATAAGACTAAAAAATTATATTTGAGTGGATAAGTTTAATGGAATAACACCCTCATATACATAATCTAGAGTCAAAGGTAGGAAGAAACCTCTTTCCTGGGAAGTAGAGACTTTGATTAGTCTTTGACCGGTGATGTCTAAAGCTTAATGCCGCCTAGCAAGCCCCTAAAAATGCTCTCGCTAGGACTGGTGTGTTAACAACCGTTGATTGCCCTACCTTGCTCTATATTGATACTTTTTTTGAAAAGAGATTTATATTTCTTAATGTCATTATGACCTCCATAAGAATTTGTTAGATGAACCACACATAGAACAATCTTCCAAATTGAGCAACATATTCTTGTTAAAGTGGTAGGAGAATCTTAAAGCCTAAATTTAAGATGGTAAACTTTCCTACAATTATTTTTATAAGTCAACTATTAAGGCTTTGATTCACCACATCAATGCAGTCATGGCATTGAGAAAAATAATGTGATATACCTATATGATTAAAGTCATTTTTAAAAAAACATTTTTTTCTAGCCCATCTCAGTCTAATAATCAACCATCTCTTGAATCTCCTTAATTTGACTTGGTTAGCAAGCCAATATTATGACAACATCATCTGAGCATCATTTTATCACACAAAAATGGGATTTGTCCAATTTTTATTCAAAACCATAAAAATTATATTAAATAAGGATCAAAATACTATTCTGTAAAAAGTACATAGTAAATAATTTTATTTACTTGGGAAAATTTTCTAATTTCAAATTTTTTTCTTAGATCTTCTAAGAATTTTTATAGTTATGTACAATGTATCAGATTATGCCATAATCTTTAATTTTGATATATCACCTATGAAACCTATGATGTTTTTATCTCCCTAAAAATATAATTATCCAAGTAATTAAAACTCGCAATTATATAATTTGAATAAATGGTTTAATTAAGAGAGCTAAAATAAATATTCATTTATTTATTTATCTTTGAATGAGTTTTTATTAGCCTTGGGTTGCATTTTATGAGTTTAATATGTATGCTTACATTTAAATGAAATCCAAATGTAATTTCATAATCTTTATGCAACCTGAAGGTGTCAGCCGTTATTTTTATTTTTGGAGGAAAATTAGATTTAATTTAATATGCATATATATTTGGAAAAATAATATTTTAATTTTGAAAAGTAATTTTTTTAATTTGGGAAAATACGAGACCAAACTGATCTCATATATTTAATATTTTAAATGATCGAGTGCAATACCACAAGTGATGCATCTATTCCGAAGAACGAACACATTGTTTGATAATGAGACTCGATTAAATAAACTACATATATTATGACACATGATTGGTCTGCGAAACCATTTTTTTATAAGCTGACAAGTTCCTCTATCTAATATTGAAGATCAGATAGAGTTTATATTAAACTAGGTTCAAAAGTTCCCTATAAAGGCAAGACCCTATAGTTAATTATATCTTAAGTGACCGAGGTTGCTTAAGAATACTCTCGATTCAGACTAGTGGTTTTGTTCTAAAAAATTCCAAAGTTTAGGATTTTCAGGACAAGACATTAGAAGTTCAAAAGAGATTGAATCAATTAGGAATAATTTTCTTTAGGAATCTGAGTGAATGATAGGTAGGAGATGTCATTGATCCAGGAAAAATCCTGGTGACTTCCCAATCCATCATATTGTTTGGCTTCAATTTAAAAATGTTATTACTTAATTATTCATCCTGCCAATTTTATCATTTTAGAGCTTATATTTGCATGACATGGCCACACAAATAGTCTGAATAATTTGAGGGTTTATGTCGTAACGAATTACAACCTCGAAGCCTAAAATGAGTTTGGGCTTAGATTACACAACATGATTATGCAAAAGCCTAAAGTTGAGTTGAGAATTTATGCCATACTAGACGGGTTACCTCGAAATTTTATGGCTTATTTTTAAATTCTAAATAAAGGTATGTTTTTTCTAGATCTAGTTGCTCTCCTAAAGTTGTTCTTTTGTTCATCCCCATTTTGTTGTCCACTGTATTAGCTCCAAACTCTTCGTTGAAGTGACAACTCCAAGTCTTCGGGGTTTAAGGTTTTACAGTTTTCATGTCAAGTTTGTTGTTGTTCAAGTGTCATAGGGTGATTAAAGTTGATTAGAGTGACACCGGT
Organism: Phalaenopsis aphrodite; assembly: GCA_003013225.1. Taxonomy (NCBI): domain Eukaryota; kingdom Viridiplantae; phylum Streptophyta; class Magnoliopsida; order Asparagales; family Orchidaceae; genus Phalaenopsis; species Phalaenopsis aphrodite. The sequence continues at coordinate 525,335 of NEWO01000461.1, read as the reverse complement.
TATGATCTCACTGTTCCCTCGTTCTGGTACAACTATTTTCTTTTAAATTTACTTGTTCTAAACGAGTTGTTAAGCTCATCTAAACCGGGGAGGTCTCGTTAACAACCGTGTGTTACCTCATCCGAGCAACTCCTGTAAATTCAAATCGGCGTATTATGTTTGTTTGTTATTTTTGAAAAAGGGTTGTTTGAGTTTAATTTTTGAAAAAGGTTTGTCTTAATTTTGAAAATTTTTGCTTTAGCTTTTGAAAAGTATTTTCAACCAAGCATGCATAATACACTAAAGGGATAATAAATTGTAGAAATAAAATAACAATAAACAAACGATAAATGCTTACCTGTCATCTTCTCGCTGCTCCCGCTGAAATGTTAGCATCCATAATCTTGTATATATTGCAAAGTAAAAGTAAGAGTAACTACTAAGTGGTAGTGAAGCCTTAGTGGTTTAAATTCAAAAGAAACCACAATTCATAACTTGGTGGGTCCCTAAGGGTTTTAAGGATGATTTTCTTGAACAAAGCATAGTGAGTTCAGTTATTTTTCAAAATGTCCAAAATATTATAAAAGTGTTTGATCATTTAAAATATTTCGAGTTCATTTGAACTTATTTTGTTGTTGAATAGATCATCCCGAGGTTTATTAGGTTTGACCTGCACCTAGTTCACTATCTCAATTAACCCATGAGAAAGGAGACAAGCAAGCTTGAGCTTGTAGTGTTTGAGAAAGATTAGTTATGATTCCATTTCCAACTAATACACAAGCATCTTTAGATTGAACTTAGCTCACTACAAAGCTCAAAAGACACCGGGGGTAGATGTGTAATTTTGAAGAAAGAGGTCAAATTAATAATATTTAATTAAAAGATTAACCTATGACTCATCCATTAGTTTGGGGATTCTAGATTGGTGTGTTATTGACTTCCAGACTTAAGTCCCAAACATTCAAATCATTCAAATCAATTTCATCTTCCAATGTCTAACAATTATGATAATTACATTTATACCCTTCTTCTTTTAAAAGTGGGGTTAATTGGTTTCTGCCTCTTACCCTCATGTCTCAATCACTTCAGACTATTACTCAAGATCAGAATTTTTCCCTTTAAGCTTTTAACTCATCCTAATTTTTTAATTAGGCTGAAAGGGTAATTACAATTTTGCCCCTAATGCTCCTATCTTCATAAAATGTTTAAATCAATTCACATGGGCTTGAAATTTGTTGGCTATCTTCCATGAGCTAATTGAGATAACAGAGAAGGAACCATATTTTTCAAATATTTATTTTAATTTATAAAATTATTTTAATCCTTAAATAGGAATTTTTAAAGTTAATTCATTTGATCAATCAAAGTAAAATTTTTATCTTTGAAAAAATTATTAGAGATTTACCTAGATCAGAGGAATACTCACACCAAATTTCATGAATTTTTTAATTATATTTTAATTATTAAACTATTTATGTTTTTTGAGGGTTAATTAATTAAAAAAATACATTTTATTTTTAAAAATAAACTTTATATTTTTCATTGACCTCTCTGAATTTAATGAACTCGAAGAAATTTATTTCATATTTTTTAATATTTATTCTATTTTTTATAATTATTCTAGTGAAACTTTAGGAAAATACATTTTTAGGCATTTAAAAATACATTTTTTTATTTATAAAATTAGGAAAAAAATATTATAATTGATCCCAAGTGGCCAAAAAATAATTAGGGACATTTTTGTGTATTTTTTTAATTTTGTAATTTTTTGAATTTTTAATTATTTTATAATTTAAAAAAAGCTTAAAAATGAATTGTCCATTTTAAAGCCAATTTTATCTTTTTTGGGTGCCCCTGATCACAAGGAACTCTCAAAACCACATTTCAAAAATTTTTAAAGTTATATTTTAATCATTATAATTATTTTAATGCTAAAACTTCATTTTCCTTGAAAAATAAACTTTAGTGGTTAAATTAGTTCAAAATGGTTTCAAAATTTTATAGAGGGTCAATATGTACAATACTTTCAATAAGGATTAATTTTTATAATTTTTTTGAAGTATATTTTTTATTTTTATTTTTATGGGTTTTAATGACTTAAAATAGATATTACAAAAACATCTAAATTTAGATTTTATTTTTCCTATGTTTCTGTGACCACATAAAACCTATCAAAACAAGTTTCATAATTTTTTACTTTTATTTCAATTTATAATTATTTTAAGCAAATATGTAACTTAATTTGGAAATTAGGGTTTATCATGCCAGAATTGTTCTCTGCCTTTAAGAAAATCAGAGAATACTCTAACACAGAGAAAATAATCAAAATTTCACATAATTGTGGATTAATATTTAATTTCCTATGATTTAAACAAGATTTAGAGTATTTAATTAATTTAAAAGTAGATATAATCAAATAATTTCTATTTTTTATCTATGTGATTCTCATTTGTTCACTGAGCACAGGGGTATTTTTATTTTATTTTTATGATTTTTCTACACCAAGTTACAAATTTTTTAAGTTTTCAAAATTATTTAAATCATTAAATAGCAAATTTACTACTTATCTGAGTCAACACTAACTGGATCATCGTATCTGTCAAAGACCACACGTCGCATTTTGATTCGACACTGCAATTTGTGTCAGCTATCAAGCGTCCCGCCTTTACCCTTCATCTTCTCGTTCAATGTCATTTGATCCGTCTGTTCGATATACGCGAGATCGGACGACTCCTAGTCATCGTCCCCAAGTGGCCTAACTCGTAAATTGTTCATTTTTAAACCTAATTTCTCCCTAGATTCTCAACAAAATCATGTAGGTTTTGTTCCTAAAAGTGCATCTAACTGAGATGAACACATATATATGGTTAATTAAGCATGACTTTAAAATTTTCTTTACAAAGGCCCAAATCGAGCTCAAAACCGAGGAAAATGGTCCATACCTTTGTCTAAGTGGAGTAGCCTCAATTGGAATGGTTCTACACATTCTTTGTGGTCTGGTGAACCTTCTCCAAGTGTCAACTTGAGCTGGGGTTGGAGCCGTGTAAGACCTCCTTAGTAGGTGTCACAGCCTTGGTCAAAGTCTGGTGCAGAGAGTTCTATGGATGGAGATATGAGTGGGGAACTTCCTCTCTTGAAATGGTGAAGCTCAACAGTCAATAAATTTATGAAATTGATTGAGTTCCAGTTATGACAATGAAAAACCTTGGATTTTAGGTCTGAAATGGAGGCTAATAAGTGGGAATTAGGGTAGGAAAATGATGGGGATTGACTTCTCTGGACTGCTAGAGGGTTTGGAGAAATTTTGGCAGGGGAGTAACACTCTTTTTAAATTGGTTATGAGAGGTCCTCTAATTATAGAAATTGCTCTGATGTCCAACAGGGCATGCCATGGTGGCAATGTAGTTGCTTAAATGGATGGAAGAAAGGCTATGATGGCCAATTGGAGTAAACCGGCTCAAGTGAGTTAAAATTTTAGGTTTTTGCCATTTGGACCCTCTCGAGCATGGAGTTTTTTGACTGTTGAGGTGGCCAAATGGACAAGTTAAGGTCACCTCTGAGATAATGGAAGTAAGGAGGACTGAGTGGTCAACTCAATTTGGTTTAGGTAAGCTCCAAGGTGAAGAACCAAAGGGAAAATAGGGTTTAGGCTAAGTGAGCTAGTTTGGGTTCAAATCCTTGGTCAAGTGGTTAAGTCTGGTCCTAAAGTGGTTAGGGTGCTTGGACTGACCCTAAAGAAGGTTTGGGTGAGGTTAAATGGCTGGCTTGATCATGAGGCAAAGGTTTAAATGTATCATGAAGAGGGAAAGTTCAAATGAAGAAGGGAGAGGGAGTGGTCACCTCCACTTGCAAATTTGGAAAATTTGACTTTATGACACCCATGGAAAGCTCCATGGGCATGCCATGCTATGTAAGAGCCCATGAAAAAGTTTCATGAAAAAGGAATATTGGATTTTGTGAACCTTAAATGGAAAAGGTCAACATGCCTAATTTTGGATAAAGTTTCATGTATGCATGGCTAGATTTCATATGATACCATGGTTATATGACTAAAATGCCATTAGATGATGGAGAAGGGATTTTTTGTCATGTAGGCTCAAATTGTGCTTTTAAAATTGATCCATGGGCTTTTGAAAATTAGTTATGCAAATGGGATTTTAATCATGCATGAAGGACTTTAAACTTTGGAATTAATCATGGGCTAATCAAATGAGCTTGGATTTGATTGAAATTGAATTTGAACTTTGAAATTGGTTATGTTAGGAGTGAATTGGGTGAAAAATTGGGGCTAATTTGATCAATTTGGTGCAAACTGGGGTTTTTGGGCCTTTAGATGCAAAATTGGGATTTTGATCAAAATTGTTTAATTTTGTCAAATTTGGCCTAATGAGTGGTTTGGATTGGTTTAGGGGAGGTTTGGAATCATTTGAGAGGTTTTTGAAATTTTTTGGGGGTATGAAGGGTATTTTGGTAATTTTTGCAATTTTAGGGCTATTTTAGAAATTTTTGGGAAATTGGGGTATTTTGGTCAATTTGAGTAGCTTGAATGATATGTCATGATTTTATTTTATTTTTGTGGAGTGTAAGATCTGAAAATTTAGTACCTTATGATTCTGAACTAGAAAGAACAGTTAGAAAAATTTGAAAACAACAAAAAGAGAAAGATCATTTTAGCAAAATGACTTGCAATTTCTGGAATTGAAAATGAACATCATCAGAGACATTGAAGAGATTATGCTAATCTGGCAACAAATGAAAATCATTTAAGTATACAAAACCCTTCTGTATCTGCCAACTCATTTGAGCTTAAACTTGCTATTTCTCAAATGGTACAAAACAATCAGTTTGCAGGAACATCAACTGAAGATCCTAATTTACTCCATGCTAGTTTTCTAGAATTGTGTGCTAAATTTAAATATGATGGAGTATCAAATGATGCTGCCACTTTTTCTTTTTTCACTAAAGGATAAAGCTAAGATGTGGTTAAACTCGTTAGCACCTGAATCAATAAGAAAATGGGGAGATTTATCACAAAAATTCTTATCTAAATATTTCCCACTTTCAAAAACTGCTAAGCTTACAAATGATATCACATCTTTTTATCAGTTTGTTGGGGAATCAATTTATGAAGCCTCAGAAAGATTTAAAGATTTCCTTAGAAATTGTCCACACCATAAGTTGTCTGATTGGTTAATAATTCAAACTTTTTATAATGGTTTGGTTGGATCTCTTAGATCAATAATTGACGCTGTTGCTAGTGGTTCATTAACGTCAAAACCATTCGATTCAGCATATTAATTAATTGAAGAGATTGCTACTAATAATTTTCAATGGCCCACTGAAAGGGTAAATCCAAAAAAAGTAGCTAGTATTCATAATTATGATACAATATCTAAGTTAGCTACCTAATTAGTTATTATATCAAAGAAGATAGATTAATATAGAATGAATTATTCTCAGACAACAACTGTGCTTGAGGAAAACTCATTAAGACAAATGATAGAATCTCAATCTTCTTATGAGACTTTAAATGCAATAAACAATCATTCTAATAACCCTTATGCCAATTATTATAATCCTGGATGGAAGAATCATCCAAATTTTAGTTGGAGTAACGATAACTCTATTGTTGCAAATCTGTAATGTGGAAATAATACTACGAACCCATTGGGAAACTCCAACAATCAAGGGAATCAAGCTTATAAACCTTATTACCCCAAGGATTTAATAATTTATAGAGTAAGGAGAAAAAACTATCAATGGAAGAATTGATATTTAGGTAGTCAATTACAAAGTCCAGGAGCTGCAATCAGAAATTTGGAAAATCCATTGGGATGTATTGCTACCGCACTTAGCAATAGACCTCCAGGAACATTGCCTAGTAATGTTGAAGTAAATCCTAAAGATCAGAACAAAGAGAAAATTAAAGTTATTCAACTGAGAAGTGGAAAAGAATTAGAAAATAGAGTTCAAAAAGATGTTAAAGTTGAAAAAAAAAAGAGGTGGAAAACGAAAAATCTGGTGAAGATTTTCATTTTGAAGCAGAAAGTCCAATTAAACCAATGAAAATCACTGTAGAAAAACTATCATCTCCATTTCCTCAAAGATTGAAGTAGAAACATAAAGATAATCAATTTTCAAATTTGTTGGAAAATTTAAGAAAATTAACGATAAACATTCCATTTGTTGAAGCATTGGAAGAAATGCCAAGCTATGTGAAGTTCATGAAGGATATACTTAATAAGAAAGGGAAGTTTGTAGATAATGAGACTATTGCACTCAGCGAAGAGTGTAGCGCCATAATTCAGAAAAAGCTTACTAAAAAACTTAAAGATCGTGGAATTTATACAATTCCTTGTGTTATTGGCGAACAATTTAATGAAAAAACTTTATGTGATTTAGGAGTCAGTATTAATCCTATGTCGTTAACAATATTCATAAGTTGGGCTTAGGAGATATTTCACCTACAACTATAACACTTCAGTTAGTTGATGGTTCAAATACCTATCCTAAAGGAGTTATAGAAGATGTTTTGGTAAAAGTTGATAAGTTTATCTTTCCTGTGGATTTTATTGTACTAGATATAGAGGAAGATGAAGAAATTCCTATCATTTTAGGAAGACCATTCCTAGCCACTGGAAGAGCTTTGATAGATGTGCATAAAGGAGAACTAATTATGAGAGTTAGTGATCAAGAGGTTACATTCAATATTACAAAAGCAATGAGATACCCTACAAAAGAGCAAGAGATTGAGTGCTTCGAAATGGATATTAATGAAGATTTAAGCCATGAATATTTCAATAAGACTTTTGAAAGTGAATTTGAAAAGGAATATATGGAATATCAAGATGAGGATAAAATTCAAGATGAATCTATGGGATAGAGTAAAGAGGATTTGGATTATGTTCAGGAAATATATGAAATGTTAGACCCTATAGAAAGTAACAAGAATTTGATTCCATCTATTGAGAAACCTTCTGAACTAGAACTAAAAAAATTTCTTACACATTTGAAGTATGCATTTTTGGGAGATTTATCTATATTACTTTTTGTAGTATCCTCAAAATTAACTGTCACACAAGAAAAATAGTTCTTAAAAACTTTAAAAAGAAATAAGAAAGCATTTGGATGGATATTAGTTGATATTAAAGGAATCAGTTCTTCAAATTATATGCATAGAATCTTATTAGAAGATTAACATGAACCAAGAGCTGATTCGCAAAGGAGATTAAATCCTATGATAAAAAAAGTTGTGAAGAAAAAAATTTAAAATGGTTGGATGCTGGAATAATATATCCTATTTCAGACAGTGCTTGGGTAAGTCCAATTAACTTTCTTCCAAAGAAAGGAGGTGTGAAAGTAGTGACAAATGAGCATAATGAATTAATATCGACAAGATAAGTCAATGGTTGGAGAATCTGTATAGATTATAAAAAATTAAATTCTACCACCAGGAAGGATCATTTTCCTTTACCCTTTTTGGACCAGATGCTGGATAGATTGGCTGGGCATAAATGTTTTTGTTTTCTAGATGGATATACTGGTTAATACCAAATACCTATTGCTTCAGAGGATCAAGAGAAAATAACATTTACTAGTCCTTATGGAACTTTTGCTTTTCAGCAAATGCCCTTTGGATTATGTAATGCACCTGCAACATTTCAAAGATGTATGATGCCAAATTTCAATGATTTGATTGAAAAAATTATTGAAGTCTTTATGGATAGTTTTTCAATATTTGGAACTTCATTCAAAATATGTCTAAATCATTTAGAAAAAGTTCTAAAACACTGTGAAAAGACTAATCTCATATTGAACTAGGAAAAATGTCAATTTATGGTTGCAGAAGGAATTGTGCTTGGACATAAAATTTCAAAAAAATGCGTGGAAGTAGATCCTGTTAAAATTCAAGTTATATCAAACTTACCTCCACCTACTACAGTAAGAGGAGTTAGGAGCTTTTTAGGACATGCTGGATTTTACAGGAGATATATTAAGAACTTTTAAAAAATTACTAAACCTTTATGCCAACTTCAAGAAAATGATACAAAATTTAACTTTAATCAAGATTGCCTTAAAGCCTTTGAAAATTTAAAGGAAAAATTAATCACTGCTCCTATAATTCTTTCACGTGATTGGGAGAAACCTTTTGAATTAATGTGTGATGCTACTGATTATGCAATAGGAGCTGTTTTAGGGTAGAGATATGATAAGATTTTTAAAGTTATATACTATGCTAGTAAGACTCTTAATGATGCTCAAATTAATTACACCACCACTAAAAGAGAGTTATTAGCCATTGTTTATGCTTTTGATAAGTTTAGGTCATATCGGATTAGAGCTAAATGTGTTGTGCATACTGACCATTCAGCTATTAAATATTTGATGCAAAACAAAGATAATTAGATGGGTACTTCTTATACAAGAGTTTGATTTTGTAATAGTCAATAGGAAAGAGACTGATAATCAATTTACTGATCATCTATCTAGCTTAGAACAAGAAGAAATACTTGATTTGGAGAGAGAAATTAATCAAACTTTTCTTAATGAACAACTTTATACTGTAAAAGGATGAGAAATATCGTGGTATGCTGATATTGGAAATTATATTGTAAGTGGTATTTTACCTTATGGGCTGACACAAAAATAGGAAAAAAAATCATTTATGATGCAAAATCATAATTTTGGGATGATCCTTTTTTATGTAAACAATGCAAAGATTTAGTAATGAGACAATGTGTGTCTTATAAAGAAATTTAGGAAATTATCCAAAAATGTCATGATTCTGAATTTAGAGGTCATTTTAGGAATGATAGAACTATTCATAAAATTTTACAATTTGGATTTTATTGGTCTACTCTATTTAGAGATGTTAATATATATATATATATATATATCAAAACATGCGATCGGTGTCAAAGAGTAGGTAATATTTCAAAAAAAAATGAAATGCCTCTAAATTTTAATTTGGAAATTGAAATTTTTTATGCATGGGGATTAGATTATGGGACCATTTATACCTTCATTTGAAAATATTTACATATTGATTGCAATGGAGTATGTTTCAAAATGAATTGAAGCAATCACTTTACCTTGATGTGATGCTCGAAGTGTTTCAAAATTTTTAATTAAAAATATTTTTACAAGATATGGAATGCCGAGAGTAATCATTATCGATGGAGGATCTCATTTTTGAAATGTAATAATTGCAAGATTGGTGGAAAAATATAATATAATGCATAAAATTGCAACTAGATATCATCCCCACACTAGTGGTTTAGCATAAGTATCTAATCGTGAAATTAAGAGAATTTTGAAAAAGAGTGTTAATCATAATAAAATAGACTGGTCTACTAGATTAGATATTACATTATGGGCATACAGGATTACCTATAAAACACCTATAAGAGTGTCCTCATATAGATTAATTTTTGGGAAGACTTGTCACTTACAAGTTGAATTGAAGCATAAAGCTTATTGGGCGATATAAGAATTCAATTTCTATTTTAATGATGTTAGTGAGAAAAGATTATTGCAATTGAATGAGCTTGAGGAAATTAGGAATGAATCTTACGATAATAAGAGGATTTATAAGGAAAAGATGAAAGAATTGCATGATCGAAAGATAATAAAAAGAGAATTTGAACCTGGACAATAAGTTTTAGTATATAATGCAAGATTAAAATTATTTTCTAGAAAATTAAAGTCTAGGTGGAAATGGTCATTCAGAGTTATAAAAATCTATCCTTATGGGGTAGTTAATATTGAAGACCCCAAAACGGAAAGAATATTTAAAGTGAATGGGCAAAGATTGTAATAATATGTTGATGGTCAAAGACCAGCTTTTAAGGAGACTGTAATGATGGGTCACCCAGAATAAGACTGGGAATGTCGAGCTGATGACATTAAACAAAGCGCTTTGTGGAAGGTAACCCATATGTATCATTGTTTAGTTTGCTTTTGACTTTGTTTTGTTTGAAATATTTTATGTAAATTTATGTTTAGATCCTTATGTAGTCTGTATATTTGATAAAATATTTAGAAACATCTTTATTTGCCTAATTTTATGAAAAACTTGAAAATTTGTTGGATCGAAATTGAAACGGAGAAAATTTTGGAACGGGCGCATGATGTGTCAGATTCCAGAGAGCCGGCGCATGATGC
>NEWO01000461.1:482872-500909 GCA_003013225.1 Phalaenopsis aphrodite | reverse complement strand
ATATATATTGTTTTGTACCAAATAGGAGAAATCATATTCTTTACCCTCTTTCGAGTGCATAAAGAGCATTAACTAATCTAGAGTTTGGTCCCTAATTTTGTGGTTAGGTTGAGAAGATACTGACTACCACCCTAGAGCTCCCACTACTCCCCTACCTGAGGGCTAACAATCTTGCATCAGTTTCCAATCAATTAGACTAAATTGGGGATTTTAATCTGTCATCTTAAAATCTCCAATTTTGCATCCAACAAAGTATATTTCCTTATTTATTTGCACTCAACTCCACGGATGACATCCTCTCCCATGAAATCAAATGTGATTTTCACCCTGTTTTAGAAATCATAGCCCTTTCAGAACATATGTTTCTGAACATATTTTAATAATTCAATTGGTCAAATCCAAAAGTAAACAAAGATCGGAGTTCAAATAATCACAAATTACTGACAATCAAAACCGTATAAAACAAAAACAATTCTACTCAAAATCATATCTCAAAGTAGAGAGAAGGATAAAGAAGACTACTCAAAATTCATGAGAAGGATGCGATAAAACATGGATTTTCTATATAAAAATAAGTTTACAAAATAAAAGAAATAAAAGACACAACTTATCTCAAAATCCTTCCCAAGCATTCCTAGAAGTTCTCATCAAGCCTTTCTCTCCTTACAAGCACTCTTAATTCTCTCATAGAAGTGTAATGAAGAAGAAATCTCTCAATGAAGAAGAAATCTCTCACATTCCCTCTTCTATTACAATTCTTGAAGAAAATCTCGACTCCCTTGACTTTCTCTCTCTCTCTCTCTTTCACTCTCCTTACACGCCACACCAAAAACTCTCCTCCTTCAAGTTCTTCAAAGCCCTCTCTTTAATTAAAGTCTGCCTCCCTCTAAAAGGAATTCAAAATTCCCTCTAAAATTCCATCCAAAATGCAACCCTTTTGAATTTAAAAGACATGTCCATTGATCCAAGAGACATATCCCTTCATAAAAGAACCTTCCAAAGTGTATAGATGCATTGAATCACTCCAAAGTGTGTTTAGAACAAGTGTCTCTTTGAAAATTCACACAAAATTTGTTTTGAATCGCCTTAGTATGCAAAAAAGTTGTCAATGCGCATCTGGCGCCAGCTTGCTTAACTCCATGCTTTTCTGGATTTCGGCACTTCAGGGGCCAAATCCGGCGCATCTGGCCCTAGTTCTCTGTAAAATGGCGTCTTTGGAGCCAATCTGGCGCATCTGGCTCTATAATTCTCAAAATTTGTTGTTGTGGCTCCAAATTTCATTATTTGTGCTATTTTTGCTCCAAATGCCTAAATATGGCATACCTACAACAAAAAAAATGAAAATAACCTTCCTTAAAGTGAAATATCACAAAAAAAACATAAAATGTATACTTAAAATAATATATTATTTTGGCATATCAGGAACCCATTGAAAGAGTTTCATCCTCTCTAAGCCATTGTGTGTACTCTCCAGGGAAGCAAGAACTCAAAATCTCTCTAAATTCCTTATCTTAGGCCAAATTTTTGAAGTTCTAGTGATTGGGGATGAAGATAGGATAGTTTAAAAAGAAAGAGGGAAAAACTAGGTGGGGGCATTTTTTCCATGACCAGCAACTATGGCTCTTAGGCACCAGTCTCACTGGGCTCTAACGCTTAGGCGCCATTTTTGTCGCCTAGGCATCAGTGCTTTAGTTAAAATCACTTTGCCTATCATCAAATCTTTCAAGTTCCAATCATATTTAAATCCTTAAATAGTGTTTAAAAACTCTTCTTTAATTGTAGTAGGTAATGGTACTATAACTATAACAAACATAAATTAAACTATACAAATTATAGTGGATTGCCTCCCACCCAGCGTTTGGTTTAACGTCGTCAGCCTGGAGTATCCAAATTTTTTACTCAGACTGACTCATCTTCAAAGTTTCTTTATAAAAGTGCTTGCTCTCACCAATATAAAGTTTCAACCCATCATTTTCTTTACCAGGATACTTCATTGACTTTATAACATAAACTTTACTTCTTAATTATTAACTCTCATGGTTAATTCTCTTTTCTACACATCAATTATAGTGTGTACGGTTGCAAGGAAAAATAATAGGAAGTTCTTTATCCTCTTTCTTGTCTAGCACAATGAAATCCATAGGGAAGATAAATTTATCTACCTTAAGTAGTACATCTTTTATAACCCCTTTAAGATAATTGATAGATTAATCAGCTAACTAAAGGGTTACAGTAGTTGGAGAAATCTCCACTAAATCTAATCTTCTAAAGATAGATAAAGACATGAGATTAATGCTAGCTCCTCAATCGTATAATGCTTTTTTGTAAAATTTTCCTCCCATAGCACAAGGAATAGTAAAGCTACCGAGGTCTTTAAGCTTTTAAGTAAGCTTCTTTTGAATTCTTGCACTACATTCTTATCTAAGTGCAATAGTTTCATAAGCTTCAAACTTCGTCTTTTTGTTTAATATTTCTTCATAAAGTTGGCATAACTCGGCATTTTTTCCAAAGCATCTGCAAATGGAATGTTGATTGTAAGCTTTTTAAATATCTAAAAAAACTATGAAAATTGTTGATCAAGCTTTTGTTGTCTAAGTCTTTGAGGAAAAGGAGGTTGTGGTCTTTCTGAATCAATTTTAGTTGGATAGATAGGTTGTTCTTTATCGTTTAAAATAATTTTTTTAGGCTTTTCAATTTCTGCAGTTTCTTTCTCAACTTCAATCTCTATTTGAATTCCAAAATTTTATTCCTTTCCACTCCTAAGTTGAACAGAATTAAATTGTTCTTGTTCTTTACTTTTGTCTTTCAAATTTATCTCAACACTACTAGAAAGTGTTCTCTGGGGTCTATTTTTAAGTGCATTAGCAATTTGTCCCAGTTGATTCTCAATATTTCTTATTGCAACACCTTCACTTTGTAATTGATTACCCATTTGTAAAACTGCTTCTTCTATAGAAAACTTCTTTTCCTTAAATTGTTGGTTATTGAAGCCCGAGGGATAAGTAGGTTGATAATTAGAACTCCCTCATTTTTCTAGTTTCTATTGGATTCGCTTAATTGTTTCCCGATTGCTGATTTCCACCACCATAATTCTTATTATTCTAGTTAAAATTGGGATGATTTTTCTAACCTATGTTCTAAGAGTTAGAATCTGGGTTATTGGGCTTATTAGTAACTGAAAGTAAATTTTCTAATGATTAAGAATCATTCAATTCTCCTAATAAAGTTTCCTCACTCACTTAAGGTGTTTGGGAAAAGCTTATTACAAAATTATCTAATTTCCTAGATAGCGCAACAACTTGGGATGCCAAAATAGATATAGCATCATTATCATTTATACTAGGTACTCTCTTAAGATTTACTCTTTATGAGGACCATTGAAAATTATTGTAGTCATCTATTCAAATAAAGCATAAATTTCATCAAATGGTTTTGACATTAAAGATCTTCCAACAGCAGCATCAATTTTAGATCTAAGAGATCCTATTAATCATTATAAAATATTTGACTGATTAACCAGTCAAGTAGATCATGATGTGGATACTTTCTAAGGAGCTCCTTAAATCATTCCCAAGCTTCATAAATTTACTCTCCTTCATACTGAATAAAAGAACTATTATCATTTCTTATTTTAACAGGTTTTGAAGGAGAAAGGTAATTAGCCAAAAAAAATTTTGACAACTCACCCTAAGTTGTAATAGATCTAGGTGCTAATGAATTTAACGTCTTAACTTTATCCTTTTAAGGAAAAGAAAAAAGTCTAAGTCTAAAATCATCATTTGATATGCCATCATATTTAAATGTTGCACACAGTTCTAGAAAACTTACAAAATGTAAATTTGGATCCTCATATGGTGTTCCGCCAAACTGATTATTTTGCACCATTTGTCTTATTGCAGTTTTAAGTTCAAATGAGTTAGCCGCTACAGCAGGAGCATGAATACTTAAGCGAAATTTATCTATTGTAGGATTTGCATAATTCCTTGAATGTTTTTGTAAATTTTGATGTTCACTTTCAGTAGTTAGAATCTCAATGTTATTTTGTATTGTGTTTGTCATTTCTTCAGAATTGTGAAGTTGTTTTTGTTTTTGAATTCTTCTTATTGTTTGTTTAAATTTAGAATCATAGGGTACTAAACCTTCGGATCCAAAACTTTGCATGCAAAAGGTAAAGTTTAGAAAATAAAATACTTAAAATATCTAAGTAAAATTTTTTATATTTTTTTTTATTTTTGCAAATTTTTTGGGTTTTTGTAATTTTAAAAAATTCAAATAATTCTGAAACTAGTTTTTTTTTTGTTATTCCACAATTCAAATAAGGTTTTTAAGTCAAAAAGTTTTGAAATAAAATTTCCTTTTAAGTTCACTAGCAATAGTGCCAAAAAACTTGACTTGACCCGCAATTACGTAAATATTTATCTTCTCAAATATGGTCAAAATCTTGACCTAATTTATATTTCGTAGCTAGTGAGAACAAATGTAATCTTATAAAACTTAGATTAATATTTTTCTCACTGAGGGTACTATGCAATTATACATATCGTTTCAAGTAATATAGAGTTTTCATTATAAACCCCACTATCGATCACATGGGGAAATTAAAGGAATGAAGTTAATTTTAGAAAACTTAACTATGAAAAACCTTTATTTATGACTACAAAAAATATTTAAAGTAGTTTATGTAATGAAATAAGTTTAATAATTCCTACAAATACAAGTTAAAAGTAAATGCAATTTTAAAAAAATTCATGATATATATCAGGAGACTTTCTCCTTACAAATAATTCATAATCAGTATAGGATTTCAAATGTTTAGAGGTTTAGCTCTGGTATTGTGACAAGTAAGAGCATAACTATTCATTGCCTCTTTCGAGCACAAAGAATATTAACTAATCTATTGTTGGTGTTTGCATGTATAGTAGTGTTGGGTAAGTTCTTGTCTCTTACTCCTAGATTACCCACTGTGCCCTCTAAATGACCTACCAGTGACCCTTAGTTCCAATCTTCAGACTAAATTGATAAAAGAAATTAGTCTGTCACTCTAGAAAAATCAATTATATGTTCATCAAATCTTATATCCTTATCTATTCACATTCCCCCTCGGAACATCGTCGTGGCTCTTTCCAAAGTGAAATGTAACACTCACTCATTAGAGAAATTGTAGCTCTCTAGGGTTTTTAAATTTTTCAATAAATTTTAGCAATACAAGTGGCCAATTTGTAAAGTAGTTGAATGACCGGTGAAAAAATCATCACAAATGTTTAAAATAAAAGATGTTCTAATCAAATCAAAACCACCACTTTATTACTTCACATTGCAAGGAGAAAGAAGAAAGATATTTAGAACACATGGAGATAACAAAACAAAACATATTTCTAAAACTTAAATCCAAAGTACAATACTTAAAGAAAAAGATGCAAATACTTATCTGAAATAATTTAAATATGATTCAAATGAAATACGAAACACTGAAAATTCGTCCATAAAAACTTCTATTCCTTTTTCAATCAAATTGCATAAAATAGACATCATAAAATTTTTAATGTTGCAAGGGCATTACATAAACCAAAGGGCTTTTGTTGATGTACCCCTAGTGTGTGTTATTTTTCTGCGTGTTTTATGTCAATTTAAATCTGATCCTGATTTTTATATGTAAGGATTTATGAAATTGACACCACTACAGCGCCAAAAACTTGATCCTTATATGAAAAGTAAGTTGTGTAAAATATATATAATTATAGGCAATTAATAATGAGATTCTATGCAAGTATATGTATAATTATCAAGTAATAATGGACTTTCTATTTAAGCCCCAAATATCGGTCCCGCGGAGAAGGTGTAAGTTAGCAATGATAAATTTTATCAGAAAATTTACAGAAAATCAAATGAAATCACTGCACTAATTTTGAATGTTGATATATTAACCAAACTAAATTACTTAACTATTAATAAAATAGAAATGTAAATATTGAATAATAACTACTAATCTACTAACTATGTTTATGTAATGAAGATTTCTTATATGAAAAAGCATCCTTCCCACTACAATGAAATTCTAGTGAAATGAGATGACATAAATGTTTATAATATGTATTGTGCCAAACAGGAGAAATTTTAATTTTCTACCCCGATACAGTGCATAGAAAATCATTGGTTAATCTTAGGTTTAGTCCCTAAATTTGTGGCTAGGCTAGGAGAATACCTACTCCCACTCCAGAGCTCTCACTCCCCTTCACCTGAAGGCTAACTCTCGCTTTAGTTTTTAAACATTAAGACCAAATTGGGAATTTTAGTCTATCACCCTAAAGATTCTCCAATTCTACACCCAACAAAGAATATTTTCCTATTTATTTACACTTAATTTCTTGAACAAACTTCTCCTTTATGAAATCAAATGTGACTCTCACTCTGTTATAGAACTCATACTCCATTTCCTGGATCATATGTTTCACAATGTATTTTAACAAATCAATTGGCCAGATTGAAAATCAAATTAAGTTCAGAGTTGAAAAATCATCACAATTTATTTTATATTTTAATTATGGCACATTCATTTTATCTCTTCATTTCCCCATATCTCAGAGTAAGGGGAAAGATAGTGGGAACAACTCAGACTTCATGAGAAAGATACGATAAAACACAAATTTCATATATAAAAGAAACTTCATATAAAACTAAATAAACAAACAAAATTATCTGGAACTCTTTCTCAAAGCAAATCCTTTGTAGCCTTTCCTTAGAAATGCAGGAAGAAGAACTCTGTCACTTTTCTCCTTCTCCAACACTCTTACAAAAAGTTTCACACTAAATCTCACCACGAAACCTCTAAACTATGAAAGCAAAATTACTAATTGACTCTAATTGGGTGGTGGAATCAAGATGGATTATGAAAATGTGGCAAGGTGGAACATTGTGGAGTGAAAATTGAACGTAGAGGAGCCCCTTTTTTGATGAAATTAGGCCCCAAATAAAGCCCAAGGTCGGTTCTCCAAGAGGTGCCTCCAAAAACTCTTAAAAAATCATCCAAATACATCAAACCTTCAAGAAATGGGGTCTGAACCGCCTTTGGCACCGTCAACGCTAGTATGGCGCCATCGGCGTGAGTCTGGTGCCGTCTACGCTGAGTAAAAATTCTCCAGTTTTTGGTTGTTCTGCGCCTTCGGTGTTGACCTTGACGCTGCCGACACTGAGTATTTCATCAAAAACGTCATTTTGACTCCAAATTTCATCCTTTTTTGCATCCTTTTTGCTTTAAGCCCAAAAAATCAACAACCTGCAAGAAAACATCAAAATACCTTCCATTAAAGTGCAATATCACAAAAAAAAGTATAAAATATGGGTATAGAAATGTATATATTTTTATTGTATCAAAATCCCCCAAACTTACATGTTACTTTTCCTCAAGTAACTTCTCTACTACATAAAAATATGACTTATGGTAAAAAATTTAACTTTTAGACTTCCATATTTTAGTTCTCTAAACATAATAGTTTAACTTAAGAAAAATTCAAAATAATTTCAGTTAATACTAAAGGTGTAAAGATATTCAGTAATTAAGTCTAAGGTTTTTTATCCTCTATTTCTTTCAAGAAAAATTGCAATTTGTTATATTAAAGTCACTTAGGAAATTCATATGAAAAAGAAATTCATAAAAATTAATTAATAATTAAGTTAATATTCAAATCAAAAGTTTAGAAAATGTATCTAAGTCTTTTTTCTTAAGTTGATTCAAGTGAAGCCAATTTTTAATAAGGCATCTCCTCAAGCTTCTCCCCACATCTTTTGTTTTTATTTTCTTTTTCTTTTCTTTTTCTTTTCTATCTTTTTTTTCTTTTTCTTTTCTTTTTCTTTTTGTGAGGATTACTATATCTGGATAGCCTTTAATGATTTTGAACTTCACTATCCTCTTCAAAAAGTTAAAAACTTTTTACATTTCTACACTTAACAAACTTATATTAACTTAAAGATTTCATAAAGTTTAATTTTTTTCTTTTTACATGAATCTTTTAAGATTTTTTTAATAATTCAAAAATACAAATTTTCTTTACTAAAAATAGAAAGACATAGTCTTATTCTATTTTACAAAATATCTTAGCCCCTAGAATTAACCTTTATTATTGAAAATTTTTACTTAAATTTACTATATATTTAGAAACATAATTATAGTTATCTAGAATTAACCCTTAATACCAAAGGTCATGTTAGTTTTAAAATTCACTATTTTGATTTTCAAATTTTCAATTTCCTTTCAATTTTCTCCAAAGTTTTTATTATTTTTAAACACAAATTTGTATCTAAATTCATAAATACACATTTCACAAACAACAACAAACTATCTTTTATACATGAAAATACACTTTTACAAACACATTTCACAAATGACAAATTCACACCTATTAAGCAAACTAATTATAAATCAGCATAAAAAAAAAGCCACAACACTAAACGCTGACACAAAACTATACACATAATCAAAGTTCAAAATTCTAAAGCAAAATAAACCAAATCAAACCTAACCAAATCCACGCAATTACACTAAACACATAAACACTTTTAAGCAAGTAGAGAATCCACAATCTTCAATCATTTAGCCTCATCTTCAAAGATTTCACCTCCTCTACTATCTCCCATAGATTGGTAATGAACATATAGGTTGTAGAAGGATCGGTACGGGAATTGAGCTGTTGAATTTTCTTCGATCCACCTCTTTTCTTTAAACATCTGAACTAATCATGCTTCAAAAATTCCATTGTGACCAAAATTCTCTTTCATTCTTCAATCTAAGTGATCAAAAAGGTACTTGAGATCTCCCACTACATTCATAATACTTTGAAATTCTCTTTCAATTTTCTTCAGTTTCTTCTCTAAAGCAAGCAAACTTCCAACTATTGGTGGCATTAATGGAGTTGAAGCATGTGAAGAATGATCTATATTAGCATTTAATGCTTCATTTCCATTACCAACATACTGATCATTAATAAGAATCATGGGCTCCCATGGTAGTAAAACTTTTTCCCAACTTTCATATGGCACTTGGGATTGACTGCAAATTAGAAAAATTGTAGAAGGATGCCCATGTCCATATATTGACCCATTGATAATGATTCCCATCACATATTTAAATATAATTGAACCTATATCAATAGGTTTCTCCATTTGAATACAATAGTTTAAAATAGCACTCTCCTTGGTGTGTCTACTGATCTTCATGGTAGGGAGTAACATTGCACAAATAAAGAAATGTCACTACTTCAGAATTGGATTAAGTGATAAAGCAGGAAAACTAATATATCCATCATCTCGTACTTCCCACATATCACTTTCATCAGTTAGAAAATTATAAATATCTTGCATCAAATCTTGTGTAGGAATGAAATTTGCATAATGATAGATTGGAACATTATCTATCATATACAATTCATTAATCCTCACAGGAGTAAATGGTACAACCTTACCTCGTACGAAGACAACTCCTTGGGTAATTCCATGTAGATTTACATAGAACTCCTTCACTGCATGTACAACAACCTCAGTGATAGTGTAACACAGAACTTCCCATCTCCTTTGCAGAATAATTTTGTCAAATGGAGCACTTGGATTGATCAACCCATGATTTACAAATTCTCTTTCCTTGATCAATCTCTTCTTCGTAATAAATTTATAATATAATCTCTGTGCATCAAAACTAATAAACTTTCATCTATTGAAAACTCCATACCTTGAAGTATTTCTAGAATTGGAAGCCATTTAATCCAAAAATAGAAAGTTTCTAGGCATCCTAGGTAGTTTTTAGGACTTTAAAAACACCTCTCGGTGGTTATTATGGAGCGAAATCCTACTAAAGTCCTCCAAAAGTTGTAGGAACCATCCAACCGCTCTCTTTGCTGCCGGTGCTTCCGATGGGCGCTGCCGGCACTTAGATCCGTTTTCTTGGGCACCGTCGACACCAGTGGCCAAATCTTTGCGTTTTTCATTTTTTTTCAATTAGATTCCAACATTTCTTCCAATATCAATATTGGACTTAATTTAAACAATTGTTTAGGATTATTATCTACTAATATATAAGACAATTAACAAGCTAAATAGTAATACATAGACATATAAGTATGAGTTTCATCCAACAAAGCGCTTGGTTTAACATCATTAGCCCGACATACCATTTGTTTAGTTGGGTTGACTTAACATTAAAACTTTTTTAAAATGAGGTATGTGTCCTTCATAATAGTGTTTCAAACAATGTCCATTAACTTTAAATATCTTTCCAGTGTTAAGATTTTTAATCAAAACTGTTCCATAATGATAAACTTTAATCACTTTAAATGGTTCTAACCATCTAGATTTCAGTTTTCCTGGAAACAATCTCAATCTTGTATTATATAAAAGAACTTCTTGTCCGAGTTCAAATTTCTTCTGAATAATCTTCTGATCATGCCATATTTTCATTTTTTCTTTATATATTTTTGCATTATCATACGCTTCATTTCTAATCTTCTCAAGTTCATTGAATTGCAATAATCTTTTCTCACCAGCATCTTTTAGATTAAAATTAAATTCCTTAATAGCCCAAAATACTTTATGCTCTAATTATACAGGTAAGTGACAAGTTTTTCCAAATATCAGTCTGTGTGGGGGCATTCCTATAGGAGTCTTATAAGCAGTTTTGTATGCTCATAAAGCAGTATCAAGTCTAGCAGACCAATCCAATTTATAAGGATTTACAGCTTTTTCTAAAATGCATTTAATTTCACGATTTGATATTTCTGCTAGACCCCTAGTATGAGGATGATAAGCAGTAAAGAATCTATGCATAATATCATATTTCTTAATTAATTTTTCAATTCTCTTATTCCTGAAATTAGATCCTCCATCAATAATAATTACTCTCGGCATTCCATATCTTGTAAAAAAATTTTTAATTAAAAATTTAGAAACACTCCGAGCATCACATCTATGTACATCAATAGCTTCAATCCATTTGGACATATAATCAACAACAAGTAATATATATAAGTTTCCAGATGAAGGCATAAATGGTCCCGTAAAATTTAATCCCCGCATATCGACAATTTCAATTTTTAATGTGTAATTTAGAGGCATTTCATTTCTTCTAGATATATTTTCTACACTTTAACATCTATCGCATGTTTTAATATATTCATTAACATCTTTAAAAATAGTAGGCCAATAAAATCTATCTTGTAAAATTTAATATATAGTTCTATTTATTTTGAAATGTCTACCAAATTCAGAATCATATCATCTTTCAATTATCTGTTGAGTTTCTTCATAAGGCACATATCTTCTAATAATTAGATCTTTACATTATTTATATATATAAGGGTCATCCCAAAAATAGTATTTTAAATCATATATAAACTTCTTTAATTATCGATTTTTTATATCAGGTGGTAGAATATCCCTTATAATATAATTTACTATATCAACATATCACAGTACATCCATTTCCTCAATATTATATAATTGCTCATCAGGGAAATTCTCAAAAATTTCATTTACAAAATTAGTTAATATTTCTCTTTCTATTCTAGACAAATGATCAGATATTTGATTATCATTTCCCTTTCTATCAATCATAGTAAAATCAAATTCTTGCAATAGAAGTATCCATCTAATTAATCTTGATTTAACATCCATCTTTCTACATTAAATATTTAATAGCAGAATGATCTGTATGCACTATATATTTAGTTCCAATTAAATAAGGTCTAAATTTATCAAATGCATAAATAATAGCTAATATCTCTCTTTCAGTAGTAGTATAATTAATTTGAACTTCATTCAGAGTCTTACTAGCATACTATATAACTTTAAAAACTTTATCGTGCCTTTGTACTAATGCACCCTCAATAGCATAATCACTAGCATCGCACATTATTTCAAATGGTTTCTCCCAGTCAGGTGGTACTATTATGGGTGTAGTGACTAATTTTTTCTTTAATAATTCAAATGCTTTTACGCATTCTTCATTAAAATCAAATTTTATATCTTTTTCTAAAATTTGGCATAGAGGCTTAGTTATTTTTTAAAAAAATTTTATGTAGCGTCTGTAAAAACTAGCACGTCCTAAAAAAAATCTCACCCCTTTAACACTAGTAGGTGATGGTAATTTTTCTATAACTTTGATTTTTGCAGGATCTACCTCCATGCCTTTTTCAGAAATTTTATGTCCGAGTATAATAACTCCTACAACCATAAATTGACATTTTTTCCCAATTTAATACTAAATTGACTTTTTCACATACTTCCAAAACTTTTTCTAAATTAGGCATAATTCAAATGAAGTCCCAAATACAGAAAAATCATTCATAAACACTTCTATTCCATGTTCTATAAAATTACTAAAAATTGACATCATACATCTTTGAAATGTTGCAGGTGCATTGCATAGTCCAAAAGACATTCTACAAAAATTAAATGTTCCATATGGGCTTGTAAACGTTGTTTTCTCTTGATCCTTTGGAGCAATTAGAATTTGGTGATAACCGGTATATCCATCTAAAAGTAATAATACTTATTCCGTGCCAATCTATCCAACATTTGGTCTAGAAAGAGCAAATGAAAGTGATCTTTTCTGGGGGCCATATTTAATTTTCTACAGTCAATGCAAAATTTGCCAACCAACTACTTGTCTTATTGATATTAATTCATTTTTCTCAATTTCTTCAACAGTCACTCCTCCTTTCTTTGGTACACTGTGAATTGGGCTTACCTAAGCACTACCTGAAATAGGATATATAACTCTAGCATCTAACCATTTTAAAATCTCTTTTTAACAACTTCTTTCATTATTGGGTTTAATCTTCTCTGAGAATCAGCTTTAGGTTCATATTGTTCATCTAATAAAATTCTGTGCATACAAATTTAATGACTAATTCCTTTAATATATACTAAAGTCCATCCAAAAGTCTTTTTATACTTTTTCAACATTTCTATTAACTTTTGTTCCTGAATCTCAGTTAACTCGGAAGATATAATAACCAACAATGTAGATGACTCTCCTAAAAATACATACTTTAAATGGATAGGTAGTATCTTTAATTCAAGTTCAGGTTGTTTAATACTTGAAGGGATAAGATTTGTATTATCGTTTTCCAACAAGTTTAATTGTCCTAAATATAATCCAAATCTTATTCTTTAATTTCATCTTCATTCTCAAAAATTTCTCCTTGCTTAAATTTATCTTCGACTTCTTTCTTAAATTGTTCATTACTTAGATAATTGGCTACTTTCATCATGAAACATTCATTATCTTTTTCTATTGTTGTATATTTCATAGCTTTTGTTATATTAAATTTTACTTCTTGATCATTAACTCTCATTAGTAATTCTCCTTTTTGTACATCTATTACAACTCTTCATGTTGCAAGGAATGGTCTCCCTAAAATAATAGGAATCTCTTTATCTTCCTCCATGTCCAATACTATAAAGTCTACAGGGAAAATAAATTTATCCACTTTTACTAGTACATCCTCTATAACTCCTTTTGGATAAGTCATTAATCGGTCAGCTAACTGAAGAGTTACATTAGTTGGAAAAATTTCTCTTAAATCTAAATGTTTAAAAATTGATAAGGTTATAAGATTGATACTCGCTCCTAAATCACATAAAGCTTTTCTATAAAACTTTTCACCAATTGCACAAGGTATAGTAAAACTATCAGGATCTTTTAATTTTTCAAGAAGCTTTTTCTGAAAAATAGCACTACACTCTTCACTGAGTGCAACGGTCTCATGATCTGTAAACTTCCTTTACTTATTTAGTACATCCTTCATAAATTTTGCATAACTTCACATTTGTTCCAAAGCTTCAACAAAAGGAATATTTATTGTTAACTTCTTAAGGATTTCCAAAAATTTTGTAAATTGTTTATCTTTATTCTTCTACTTTAGTCTTTGAGGAAACAGAGGTAATGGTTTTTCTAAAGGAACCTGTGTTGGTTCATTTTCTTGTTGATCATTTTCCATTTCTTCCTTCTCTTCATCAACTTCAGTTTCTCTTTGGATTCTTGTTTCAATTTCTTTTCCACTTCGTAATTGAATAGGTTTAATTTGCTCTTTATTTTGATCTTTTGGATTAACTTACACAGTACTCAGAAGAATTCCAGAAGGTCTGTTACTAAGTGCAGTAGCAATATGTCCTAATTGATTTTCAATATTTCTAATAGTAGCCCCTTGATTCTGTATGTGATTTCCCATATTCAACATCGCTTCTTCCATCATCAACATCTTTTCCTTAACTTGTGGGTTTGGATTGGAGTTAAATCCTGGAGGATAATAAGGTCAAAATTTAGGATTTTCTTGATTGTTCAGATTTATAGATGGATTTACCTAATTATTATATTTATTCCAACTAAAATTAGGGTGATTTTTCCATCCACGGTTAAAATAGTTAGAATAGGGATGTTATTTCGATTATTTATAGCGTTTAAGGTTTCATAAGATGGTTGAGTATCAATAATCTATCTTAATGAATTTTCCTTAAATACTGGCGGTATTTAAGAATAGTTCACTCCTATTTGATCAATATTTTTAGAAATAGAAGCAATTTAAGATGCCAAAATAGACATTGCATCAGAATCATGAATATTGGCTACTCTCTTAGGATTTACCCTTTCAGAGGGCCTTTGAAAATTGTTAATAGTCATTTCTTCAATTAAAGAATACGCTTCATCAAAGGTTTTGACATGAATGATCCACCCACAGTAGCATCTATAACAGATCTTAATGATCCTACTAATCCATTGTAAAAGGTTTGAATTATTAACCAATCTGGCAAGTCATGTTGCGGACATTTTTTAAGAAGATCCTTAATTCTTTCTCAGACTTCATATATTGATTCCCCTTCAAACTGACAAAAAGATATAATATCATTTCTAAGCTTAGCAGTTTTTGAAGGGTGGAAAAAAGTTAGCCAAGAATTTTTGTGATAGTTCTCCCCAAGTTCTAAAAGATACAGGTGCTAATGAATTTAACCAAGCCTTGGCTTTATCCTATAATGAATAAGGAAAAAGTCTAAGCCTAACAACATCATTAGACACTCCGTCATATTTAAATGTAGCACAAATTTCAAAAGAACTAGTAAGATGTAATTTAGGATCTTCAGTAGGTGATTCTCCAAACTGATTATTTTATATCATTTGGATAATAGCAGGTTTAAGCTCAAATGAATTAGCAGCAACATCAGGATTTTGAATAGTTAAATGAAGTTCATCTGCTGTCGGATTCACATAATCTTTTAAAGGTCTTTGTAGATTCTCATTTATTAGATTTTCTATATTATTTTTCATTTCCTTAAAATTTTTAATTTCTCTTTATTTTTTTTCAAATCTTTCTAATAGTACGTTTTAATTCTAAATTGTAAGGTAGTAAACATTCAGATCCAATATTTCACATAAACAAATAAAGTAAAGTAAAATTATTTAAAAATAAACTCTTAAATAAATTTCTTTTTTTTATTTTTGATTTTTTATATTTTTTTGTGTTTTATATATTTGTATATATATAATCTAAATTTCCTAATTTTTCAAAACTATTTAATTTAATTGAATTTAACCACCTTCCCAGACAACGACGCCAAAAATTTGATCATGATTTTTATAGGTAAGGATTTATGAAGTTGACACCACTATAGCGCTAAAAACTTGATCCTTATATGAAAAACAAGCTGTGTAAAATATATATAATTATAGGCAATTAATAATGGGATTCTACGCAAGTATACGTATTGTTATCAAGTAATAATGAACTTTCTTTTTAAGCCATAAATATCGATCCCACGGGGAAGGTGTAAGTTAGCAATGATAAATTTTATCAAGAAATTTATAGAAAATAAAAAAAATCACTATCATTAATTTTGAATGTTGAGATATCAACCAAACTAAATTACTTAACTATTAGCAAAACGAAAATGCAAATTCTGAATAATAACTACTAATCTACTAACTATATTTATGTAATAAGGATTTCTTATGTGAAAAAGTATCCTTCCCACTACAATTAAATACTCGTGATATAAGATGAGATAAATGTTTATAATATGTATTGTGTCAAATAGGAGCAATTTTAATTTACTACCCTGTTACAGTGCATAGAAAATCATTGGTTAATCTTAGGTTTAGTCCCTAAATCCGTGGCTAGGCTAGGAGGATACCGACTCCCACTCCAGGCTCCCACTTCCCTTCACCTGAAAGCTTACTCTCGCTTTAGTTTTTAAACACTAAGAACAAATTGAGGATTTTAGTCTGTCACCCTAAAAATTCTCCAATTCTACACCCAATAAAGAATATTTGCACTTAATTTCTTGAATGACTTTCCCCTTCATCAAATCAAATGTGACCCTCACTCTGTTGTAGAACTCATACTCTATTTTCTAGATCATATATTTTACAACATATTTTAACAAATCAATTGGTCAGATTGAAAAGTAAATTAAGTTTGGAGATGAAAAATTATCATAATTTGTTTTATATTTTAATTATGTCACATTCATTTTATCTCTTCATTTCAACATATCTCAGAGTAGGGGAAAAGATAGAGGGAACTACTCAGACTTCATGAGAAAGATACGACAAAACACAAATTTCATATATAAAAGAAAGTTTATACAACACTAAATAAACAAACAAACTTATTTGAAACTCTTTCTCAAAGCAAATTCTTTGTAGTCTTTCCTTATAAATGCAGGAAGAGGAACTCTCTCACTTTTATCCTTCTCCAACACTCTTATAGAAAGTTTCACACTAAATCTCACCACAAAAAGTTTAAACTATGAAAGCAAAATTACTAATTGACTCAAATATGGTGGTGGAATAAATATGGATTATGAAAATGTGGCGTGGTGGAACGTTGTGGAGTGAAAAATGAACGCAGAGGAGCAGCTTTTCGGATGAAATTCGGCCCCAAATAAAGCCCAAGGTCAGTTCTCCAAGAGGTGCCTCCAAAAACTCTTCAAAAATCATTCAAATACATCAAACCTTCGAGAAACGATGTCTGAACCTCCTTTGGCACCATCGGCGCTAGTGTGGCGCTGTTGGTGTTGAGTAAAAAATCACCAGCTTTTGGTTGTTCTGCGCCATCGGCGCTGACCTTGGCGCTGTCGGCGTCGAGTATTTCCTCGAAAACGTCATTTTGACTCCAAATTTCATCATTTTTGCTTTAAGCCTGAAAAATCGACAACCTGCAAGAAAACATCAAAATACCTTCCATTAATGTGTAATATTACTAAAAATAAGTATAAAATATGGGTTTAAAAATGCATATATTTTCAGTTTATCAAAATCCCCGGTAACAGCGTGAAAAACTTGACCCGTCCTGAAATTACGCAGTAATATAGCTTTTAAAAATATGGCCAAAAACATGAACCGATTTATATTAAGTATTTAGTGTACAAAATCTAAATGTTATATAAAATATATAAAATAGTTCACATACTAGTGGTTCTACGCAAGTGCACGTTTCACTTCAAGTAATATAGGGCTTTCTTTAAAAACCCTAGTATCGATCCAACGAAGAAGCGAGGTAAGAAATCCCTTAGGCTAATTCTAGTTTTCTACTATAAGCAATTAATTTGGAAGGTTGATTAAAGTGGTTTTCATGTATGCTAATAAAACTATGTTTATTAAATTAATTTCTATACTTTAATATAAAAATTTACTAAGACTAAACGAAGTTTTGTGATGAAGAGTTCAAATTTAAGAAAGTATCCTTCCCACTACAATGAATTTTTGGTTAATGATAGAGATAAATGGTTTGAATTTGTATTGTGTCAAATATGAGCAGTTTTAATTATGTACCCTCAGTCAAGTCTTATAGAGAATCATTGGCTAATCTTACTTTTAGTCGTTAAATCCATGGTTAGGCTGGGAGGATACCGGCTCTCACTCCAGAGCTCCCACTTTCCTTCCCCTGCAGGCTAACTCTCACTTTAGTTCTTAAACACTAAGACCAAATTGGGGATTTTAGTCTATCACCCTAGAATCTCCAATTCTTCGCTCAGTTTATATATATATATATATATA
>NEWO01000461.1:419217-449891 GCA_003013225.1 Phalaenopsis aphrodite | reverse complement strand
TGTGAAATCAAACTGATCCCATATTTTTCATATTTTAAATGAAAGAGTACTATATCTCAAACTTTGTATCTATCCCGAAAGATAAACACAAGACCTGAGAGTGAGGCTCAATCAAAGAAATTAAGAAATGTATGACATCTGTTTGGCCTGCAAAACCATTTTATTTTGCCGACAAGTTCCCCTATTTAATACGAGAATTAAACAGGGTTTATGTTAAGCTGGGTTTGGAATAGCTTCCTATAAGGGCAAGCGTCTATAGTTAATTACATCTTAAATGACTGGAGTCACTTAAGAAAACTCTTGATAAAAATCAGGGAATATTATCTTCAAAGAATTCAAATGGATATGGCCTTTCAACGAAATCAGAAAAAGAGGTGTGAAGGGAGAATGGTTCAAATTTGGAGCATTTTGTTGTAGGTCCAAAGGAGGAAAGAATAGGAGATTTCACATATCCTGAGGAGAACCTCGGTGACTTCCCATGCTACCCTATGGTTTGGCTTCAATTTAGAGGAGAAATATTTAAGTGTTTCATCCTATCAATTTTATTAGTTTAGGACTTACATTTGTGTGAAAGGATCACACAAATAGCCTGGAAGATGTGAGGGTTTAGGTCATGACGAACGACAACCTTAGAATCATAAGACAAGTTAGGTCTTATATTACATAGCATGATTGTGCGAAGGCCTAAAGATAAGGTGAGGATTTATGTTGCATAAGCAAACAATCTCAAAATCTTATGGCTTGATTGTTTTATTTTAAAGAAAGATATGCTACTATAGATCCTCCTGCTATTGGAGATGGTTGTGCTGCCCACAATGCTAGCTCCAAGCTCCTCATCGTAACGAGTTTATGTTTTCTAATGTGTTAGTTTATAATGTCAAATCAGATATCCCTAAGGTTGTATTTCTTTAAATATTATGGGGCATAGTAAAGTTGATTAAAGCGACACCAGTTAGGATCCTACAGTTCCCTCGTTCCGACACCACTATTTTATATTGGATTCACTAAGTCCAAATGAATTTACTAAACTCAACTTAATGAATTTTGTACTTTCATTTAGACCGTGGGAAGTCTCGTTAGCAACCGTAGGTTGCCTTCTCCGAGGGATTCCCGATCATCCGATAGAGACGTCATAATTTAATTGCAATTGTTATTTTGTGATGTTTGTGATTAAATTTTGAGTTGTATTATATTTTGAATTTTGTGGCGATAAATTTTATCTTGGTTGATTTTAGTTTTGATTTTTTACGGCTATCCTAGCAGTTTTGATTTTCATGCAAGGTGACATCGTTGTTTAACATGTAAGTTTGAGATAAGAAGTACAAAAAGGTAAATGAAATAATTTAAAAGCGTACACATCCTCTTCTCGGCATTCCCGCTGAAAGATTTTAATGGATGATTTTCTAGAACAAATTATAGCAAGTTCAATTTGTCCTTCAAAATATCCAAGAGATTCCAAAGTGTTCGGAGGGTGACCCTAAACCGCTTTAGAAATCTCTTGAAACATTCCGAGTCCACTTTGAACTTATCAAATTGTTCTATTAATCATCCTAAGATTGAATTAAAACTTAACTACCTAAAGAATAAGAAAATGAAATAGTTACTTAACATTTCATTTTGATAGTTATGTGAGTGGATGCCCCAAAGGGCAAATTCAAGGTTGTTAAGGACTTTAATACCTCAAATTAAAGTAGGGCTTAAAATGTTTGAAAATATTTATTAATTAACTATGTTCATCTTTTCTAATCTCAATTAAGAAAATCTCGCATATCAAACCTAATTCATTATTAGACCTCTTTTTAACTTCAATTTTCAAAGTGATTTAAAACAATTCAAATGTTGAATTAGAATTTCCATCAAAATCAGATTTAGCATTTGATCACCAACTAATAGGCTTTAAATTAGTGAGTTATTATCTTCATAATTCAAGCCCAATACTTTAGGATCCTCTAATTGAATTGACCTCCAAATTGTGATAATTAATAGAATTACAATTTTATTTTTATCATGAGACAGGAGGCAAGTTGGTTTCTACCTTTTAAACCATTATATTTCAATCATCAAAAAAAGTTCATTATAATCAATATTTTTACCCCTTTTTCCCTTTGATTAATCTTGAAATTTAATTAAGGTATTAAAATTCTAAAATTATCATTTTGTCCCTAGGGCTCCCCATTCCATAACTTATCAAATGAAACTCAAGAAACTCACAAAATAAACTTGAAGAAAACACAAGGAAATCTGAAGAAATCTCGAAGGAAATAACAAATGAACAATCAAAAGCTGAAGTGGACTATAAGCATTTAGATTCGGGTGGGCTCAGAAACCATATATATATATATATATATATATATATACTCAAGGGACTTTGAATGCTACTATCAGTCACCCGTATGTATAGAGCCCGACATTCAACTAGAAGGGTATCATACTGTACCAAATTAGGAGGGTACTCCTTAGCACGATACTGGCGATTGACAAGTTGACAATCGAATTTACATTTAAAATTTATATTTTGGCATGCATATAGATTTTAGGCATACAAGAGAAAGTAATATCAATTTTGTAGTTAAAATACCTTTGCAAATGTAGTATTTGTTCTTATTATATTTGTTCTTATCAGTTTTGTATAAATATGATTGTCCACAAGTCGATCACACCGTCAGGTGTGGGACCGCCAACAACCTAAGAAGGTACGGGTCACCCGCTAGTCCTGTGTCGGTGAATGATACTATCATCCTACAGTTTATCAGGTCCTAGAATTGAGTCCTGATATCGTAGGATAGAATATCATTATGTTCTACCACCGACGTACCTTTGTCATCACCCCCTTTACCCTAGAAGGAACCGTCCAATTTATTTTCTTGCTTGATGGTTCACATGTAGCAAAAGGCTATATGTGCGCACTTATGCTTCATACATAAGTGTATAAATCCAACCATGAAGCAAGGAATAAAAGAAAAAAAATGGGGTGAGAGAGAGGAGAGAACAATCCACCTGAAAGAGCGAATAGGTAAAAGGTGAATCGACCCTCAAAACAACGTTCAAAATGATCGGTGAAAAGACCCAAAAATGTGGCCCAACAATTCACGAATCAACCCAATAAGGGTATCATTTTCTCCAATTTCGCAAACAGATCAATCCAAGAAGGTTATCCTTTCCAATTTCACAAACGGATCAACCCAAGAAGGGTATTTTTTCCAAATTATATTTCAAGCAAGTCAAAACGGTGGAGAGACCGAACTTATGCAATGACTACAAATATAGCCCACAATTCTTAAGTATTCACATATCCAAGCCTAAACCTAAACGTTGCATTCACGTCATCCAAATCTTTCATATCACATCAAAATGCCACCACTAAAGCCTCAAAATCGTAGCTACAAAAGCCCCTAAATAAAGCCCTAAACTGCAGCTACGAATGGGACACAAAATAGTTTCAGGCATTTTCGTAACCGCAGCAAGGCGAGCCGCCATTTCCAAATTCAACTTATAAGAACAAGTGAACTGCTGGCGGAATTTCTCAAAAAGCTAAAGAGAAACTCGCTTCAACTCTAATAACATCAGTTAAACTAGTGATCTAAGCACTACTTAAACTCAGAAATACATTACAGCTCTTCATTTCACCGAAGGAATTATTCACAGGTAGGTTCTTTGGAAAGATATTCCTTTGCAAACAATTCTTATCATAAAAGTTTTTATTTCTCCTTTTCGTTTGAAGTTTTAGACAATTAAATATAGAAGGAAAGGCGGCATGCATTGGAGCAAAGGAGACTAACGTAGCAAGCATAGGATAAATCAAATAAAATAGTTACCTCCAAATTAGATACAGTTCACTACCCAAGTACATTTACATGCCACACAATTCTACCCAATTCTCACCTATTTTCATATCTAACACCCAAAGTTTGATATATCCACTCACAAAGCAAATCTATTGATGAAAAGATGTATTTCACCCATGAAAGTGATAACAGTGGCGGTATTTTTGATGTGAGGTGTTATAATTTGAATTACATGCATGTAAATGTGAATGCGTTGGTCCTAGATATGTAAACACATAAGAAACATATGGCATGTATTAGACAGTACATCCAAAAGAATTAAGTGGTATGTATGTAAACCTTCCCAAGTAGAAGAGACAACATAATTTTGGGCAAACACAGCCTTTAATCGTCATGCAAATCGGCATCAAACAGGCTTCAATGAATAATAGAACAGCTTGGATAAAACAACAATTAAGCAATGCGAAATTTTAAGGCAGTAATAAAAGTGCATTTCTCACAGCCATGGTCAAAAGAGCCCTCAAATAAGCCACAAACGAGCCTCAGAAACTGCAGCCCTCACATTCCCCAAAAAAATGTATTTTTAATTTGCGCAACTTGCTCAAATGCTCCAGCTTTCCAATTTGATAAGAATTCTCATTCATTATTAACACTAAACTCATTTAGCTCTTAAAGTGACCTTAATTTCCCAATTCCAGGTGCACCAGAAAATGTATTTGAGGGCAATTCAAAGTGACGCAGTTTAGAAAGAAAAAAAAATACTGACATTGTCAAGCAAAAAATCACGAGAATAAGATCCCTCGGCTACATTTTATAGATTCAGAACCACAAATGATGAAGGCTGCTCAATGATCCTAGCATTTTAGTGAGATTTACAGCAAGATTCATATATCAAAATGTTTCAAATTTTCGATAAATTCAACCATCTTTTCTGATATGGAGAATGTATGAACAACAAATGCAAGCTCCTCGATGCCTTTAAAATTCAACAAGTATGTAAAGAATCGAGTGATATGTATATGAAGAATTAAGTGGCACATATGTAAAGAATTAAGTGGCATGTATGTGCACTTCTCATATGATTCAAGCAACCAAAACTTGCAAATTTTTACAACTCGAACACCAAAACTTCTTGCAGATTTTTAAAAATAAAACACTCAAATTCTCAAATTTTCAAAACTTTCAAGCTTTTATAAGCAAAACACCGGAATTTACATGCATACAACTTGATTCTTCTGTATTTATATGACCAATGCTCATAGACACCACTCGATTCCTATATACATGCATTTACATCTCTGAGACCTAAACATTATCTTTCACACTTGCACCTCCCAAAGTCTTTTAGATCGCATCAAAAGTACTCTTACTTTGACTTAACAAAGTGGAATACACCTCTCAAATATGGGCAACATATCATATATAAAATTGCAACTCAGGTGTTAAATATGTGGAGCTGCATAAATACAAATGGTTTTAAAAAAAAAATATCCATGTCCACATTAACCAGAATGCATGCTCAAGAGGATGGACTGGAGCAAGAGCTTAAAAGCTAAGTGAAGAGATACATCATCAAGAACATCATCAAGAACATGATGGGCTACTTTTAAAGTGTAAAAGGTGTTAAGGGTATTATTTAGGCAAAGGTATTTTCATAAAATGAACCTACATGAAATTGTGAAAGATGAGATTCGGGCTAATTTCCAAATGCGCTCGGAACACATAAGCCTAAAAGTCAGGATACTTGTGCAATGCTTAGCCCTCGATATCAAAGAAAAGTGTTGGATCTTTATGTTTGAATATTCTAAGCCAAGAACAAATAGTTCCAAAACTATCTTGATTCAAATCCACAATAACACCTCTCAAATCTTCTTCAAAAGCGGTACATAATCAACCCAAAAAGGCATTCAAACCTTCTAAAAAACTGTCGTAATATTGAATTGAAGACAACAAAAAAGCCGAAACAAAACAACCTTACCCCCCTAAATTCTTTCAAAACAGTAAATGTACGCAGAGCTAAGGCACAATATTTGAATCCCAAGCCAACAAGAAGTAACCAAATAGCAAAACTCCAACAACCTAGGGGAAAAGATGTCTCACATCCCGCACATTCAAACACTCAATAGTCATCACATGAGATTGAAATTAAACAATGCGTGAGGGTAGTAGAGATATGTCAAAGTAAGACAAATAAATAAAGCATGGAGCCTAGTTCCAACATATCTAAATGATCAGCATTCCATTCCTTTTTTTTAATCCAAGCAGAAAATATTCTCAAAGATATCACCTTGACAGCAAACAAGCAACTAAACAAGATTACTTGGCATAAAAGGAGAAAACAAGGCATGTAAGCAAGAAAATTAGACAAACCAGTAAAGCTCCAGTAACCCAAGCTTCAACACCCTTTTCTTTATGATAGGATAGAGAGGGGTTTCCACCTATCCTTGCTAAGTGAATTAAGATTTTTATTTCCCCTGGTTACCTTTCATTTTTTATTAATAGTGAATTGAAATGTTACTTCTCTTCTTCTAGTTTAAGAGAAAGTTGCCCTCTCTCATTTTATCTTTTTGCTATTATCATGAATGCTTTATCTAGTTATTTATATGCTTATAGTAACATCATTAATGGTTTTAATTCTACAAATACTTTAAATAAAGTATCCCATTTAGTCTATGTGAATGATCTTTATGTTTTGGGTAATGCTAATATCAATTATGTTTTTTGTATTTCTCATATTTGAAATTACTTTAGTAACACTTCTAATTTGTATTTTAATTATATTAAGTTTGCTATTTTTTTCTAAATATATTGATGTTCAAATTCAAAATGATATTTGCTTTTACTCTAGCTTCACTGTTAAACCATTACCTTGGAAGTATTTAGGCATTATGATTAAGCCTTTCAAGCTTGAGTCCAATAATTGTAATAAACTACGTGATAAGCTGTATAGTTGGTTGGAGGGTTGGAAGTAAAAATTATTATCCACAGCTGGTTGTTTGCAATTGATTAAATATATTTTTTGGAGTTATCTCTACTAATGATTTCATTCTTGCACTTTGCCTAAAGTGATAAAGAAGAATATTTTGACATTAATTAATAATTTCTTTCTCCATAATGATAAAGAAAGGAATTTGAATATCATTTCATGGAAAACCTTAACTCTTTCTCAGCATAAAGAAGGGTTTGGTCTGCTCTACTTAGACTCTATTAATATTATGTGCAAAGTTAAGATGATTTGGAGAATTCATAACTATAATTCTCTATTTTATCATTGTTATTTTAATCATTATGATTCTATTTGGTTCAAATCCAAATCCTCTATTTATATTTTCTGAAAAGATTTGGTTAATGTTGCTTTTAAGATTATGAATTGTCAAGCAATTAAAGTTATTCCATTTCATTGTTATTCTACTTTGATATTTGGTTTTCTGGTTTTTCTCTTTATGAGAAGTTTGGTGATGATATTTAGTCTTTTTTTTCAATTACCATAACTTTAATAAACTTTCTGATATCATTTCCAATGAGACTTTGAATATCTATTTTAATTATAATGCTCATTACCAATGCATT
Source organism: Phalaenopsis aphrodite (assembly GCA_003013225.1). NCBI lineage: Eukaryota > Viridiplantae > Streptophyta > Magnoliopsida > Asparagales > Orchidaceae > Phalaenopsis > Phalaenopsis aphrodite. The sequence goes on along the minus strand of NEWO01000461.1, from coordinate 442,536 downwards.
AGCCATAATTTGGACATTCTTATTACATAAGGCTTTACTTGTAACTGGAAATGGATCGACTATTACTCGCATAAATCTATTTATTTTGATTTACATAAAATTTGCCTTCAAAAATATTGGTGCAAATGGGTATGGTTTAATGATATGTTATCAAATTAACTTTTCATTCTTGCAAAATTCATCATAGATGTCTTAAAACCGTTAATATATTTTCCCATAAAGGTGTTATGATTAACTTGTATTGTTGCCTTTGTAATAATGAGTTAAAATCTCATAATCATCTTTTCTTTGAATGAATTTTCTCTCATTATTTACTCAAGCAGTGTATTCCTAATGGATTTTCTTCCTAGCTCCTAACGATTTTTACCTATTCATTTCTCACTTTGAAAATTTGACTTGTAAGATTACTCCAAGGTATTTTTTATTAGCTATGCAGATTGTTTCTTGTTTTATTTGGTATGAAAGGATTAATAGAGTTTTTGAGAATGATTTTACCCCTATTGTGTGCTTATCAAAACATTCATTAGTTAATTAAACAACAAAATAGAAGAGGGAAGTCTAAAAAAAAATCTCTTATCTAATCACTTAACTTACCATCACTATTTAGTGGCTTCTATGACTTGCTGGTTTTATTATCACATTTTCATGATATTTTTACTCAATTATTCATGTTAACGTTTGGCTTTTACCTTTCATATTTATTGTTCTTAGAAAAAATTTGTAATATATTTATTCAGTGTCCTACTTTCTGATAAGATTCTTACATTTTAGAATAATGATTTTTTTTAAAATTTGATGATTCCTTCAATTTTTGGAATCTTCTTTGCATATCCCTATCATATTTCTCGTTGTTTTGAGTGGTGAAGCCTATTATCCAATATATTTATACTTCTAATATTTAAATATGAGAAATTACATACATACCTCATAATATATATATTTATATATATATATATATATATTAGAACGCTGGCAATACACGCGTCCAAATACAAAATGGAGCATAAACTCTTTCTGTCGCATCTGATGAGCAACTGTTTTCTGCTCTGAAGAACAGCGAAACAATAACTATGGCGATCCTCCGATCTCACTTAATCGCTTCTGCTCTTATTCCCTATAACGCCTATGGAGCTCATGCGGGCTCTCTTCGCAGGAGCGAACACTTCTGCCGCGATACTTCTTCTCTCAGGTAATCGATAAATTGGAGTGTTTACGTCTATTGACCGGTGCGGATGCTACATTTCCAACCCTCCTTTTCTATGCATTGCTATCTACAGCAATTCATGGGCTTGGGTTGTTCTTGTTGACGAAATGCATAATTTGATGGACTTTTATAGCTATTACGTTGCAGATTTGGATGGCAGACAAGTGAATTCAGGAGGCAGAAACATTACCGCGGTAATACCTGCTATGCTTACTCTGTTTTTAGCCCTGACACGCTGCAGTGGGTCTCTTCCGTTTCTTCTGCGTGAGTTTACTTCATTTTCTCTTGTGTTACGAAAACTGTGGATTTTTCTTAACTCGACAGATTTCATTATCGTGGCGTCCAATTGCAGATATTATTAGAAGGCGGACTTTATACAAAAGAAAGTGATTTAGCTTTGGCAGTTCATGAATGAAAACATCTATACTTGTGGTTTCCAAAGGTGTAGCGCTATGGATTTTGATGTGATCATGAATTTCGTATTAACCTGATTATGGATTTCAAGAATCTTGATGCGCCTCGGATGGAGATCTATGTTGCAAAATAACCTTTTATTATGGAAGATTTTTCCAGCTTTATCTTCCCGCATGCTTCCCTACTCCCAAGGCATAGTTGCCTTGTTACTCTTCAAACATATATTTGCTCGCTGATGGCTCCACCTCTAGTCCACCTACTCAATCATTCGACCTAATTTTGTCCACAATGGCATTGCTCCGGTTCAGATTCGGGATTAGTGATTGCCATTGATGTTTCAAGTTGTCTTGTTTTCCACTTTTATAGGCCATTATATTGCCTTTTACAATGCTTTCATTTGCATCTGCCACGATCATCTTTATCACTGCTCAACATTCTTACTGTCTCATCCTTGGTCTCAAAGAAGCTACACCTTAGCAACACATGACATGATGAAATTATTTAAGCTTGTTTGTACTTGCAATAGAAAAATTCATATATAAATAACATATACTAGCATAAATAGAAGGGAAATAATATTTCATTCAATCAATAAAACTTATAACTACAATTCATTAAGGAAGTCAAATAACATCTTATGAGAAAAGACTGAAAGAAAATAAATATGAAACTGGAACTACCCAGATATAGAAATATAAATAAATTAATGCATGAACATAAATATCAAATTAAGTCTAATGCCGAGAAATCTGCTCTTGTGGTGATAGTCCACCAAAACACATCCTGAGAATATTCTGTAAGACATATTACCATTAGTGAATTTGGTGAAACAAACCTAACAAGTAATCACTGTTTGTTATCACATAAATATCAATCTATAAGAGTATACAGAATTAAAAATAAAAGATCATGATTTACTATATTTACTATTACGTTATGAATGTTATCGAAGTGTTATTAGTTTTTAAGGATATTGTATTGCTTGAATGTAAATGGCACATGCTCTAAAGTGATTTCTAATATAATGGTATTCATAATCAATTATTTAATAAGTTGTAATTCATGTCGTTCTATTTTATATCTCTCAATGCAACCGTATTAGTTTTAATCATGTCTAATCAAATATGACTAAATAAATATTTATTATTCAATTGTAATTTAGTTTATATATATCAATTGTCAATTTTTCCGTTATTTTAAAACTGCAATAATAGTAAACACCAATCTAGGAAATCAAATATTTTATATGTGGTTCCATTGATCCGATTAGCCAATATCTAAAATGATATCAACTTATACACTATTGGTATACAAGTATGCTGTTTTATATTTTTGTAAATTTTCTACAGATATTTTATAAACAATCTGACTTGTCATGTTGACCTTTCAAAATATGATTTTTGCATGAATAAAATCTACTACATGTAATTAAAGTAACAAACATGAAAAATAAAGACTGTAATTATGAAACCAATTCAATATTTATGGATTTGTGTAGCAATAAAACATGATTAAACGATTCATTCAAATCTACTGATTTGTTATGAACAAAAGAGGAATCTATGTAAAGTAAAATAAATATACTTTTAACGATAGGGTTTATAATTCTATAAAATATCAAAGCTTCTACTACAAATTGTAAAAATAATTGTGTTTTTGAATAAATAATAGTTACTTACATCCAAATTAACGATATAGAAAAATAAACATTTATTTGAGATCCCAATGACAATGCTTTGTGTTATTAAGTCAACATGAATCACCCCAATTACAACTCAAATTACTCATTTCAAAGTTGGAACCAACATAGTGGACTACATCATGATATTTTTATTATTTTATAATATATTGTCCACACAATAATATAGAGGTAAGATTTTAATTAAAATTAATCTTAACTAACATTAAACAATTGAACTAACCTAAACATAAAATTAAGATAATCAATCAAAATTTTAGGTTAAAATAATTAATTTGGATGATTGGAAGGGGGAGGAGGAAGAAGTAGAGAAACACAGAGAAAAGAGGGGGAAGATGGCGAGAATTTGTTGCTGTTAGTCCAAAGAGGACTAGAAGGGGGTGTGTCTCTTGTCATTCGTAGGAGGATGGAGGATGGAGGATGGAGGAATGAGGAAGGAGCTTATGAGAGTCCACAGTCATCGATCAAGCATAAAGAAAAAAGGAGTTGACAACTGTGAAAGAAAGCGAATGAGATGAGTGAAACATCTTTGTTATTTGTGGAGATGTGCAAAAGCTATTAATTTAGCCAACTGTAAATTTTGAATATAACCATTCTTCATTTTTTAATTAAAGGGTCCCGTAGTTCTATCCTTTCTTGCATTTGGCTTATTTCACGTATGACATAATTTTGTGCTTTTGCACATGCTATATTTTTCCAACTAATGTTCATATTTTTCAGGGTTTTAATGTTTTCAAAAGGTACAGCTATCCAGAAATCTTTTCTTGTCCCTCTATTTGCTTTGCAAGCTCCACCTGCTGTAATTTTATGGATCAAGTAAGCTTCTAATTAAACTGAAACAAATACTGATTCATGTAAAAGAACATTTGACTTAATTCATTACAAATATAATGTCAACTTGTTAAGTGGATCTAAGGAAATTATTTATATGAAGCTTTCTGAACTGATGTATTTACTTTGTGTTGGTGTACTCATTGGGCGCAGGGGTAGGTATGGCATTTGGACAGCTTTTCTAGCACTCTTGGTTCGCCTATTTTATTTAATCCCAGGCATGTTGCTATTTTATCCATTTTTTGGATTTCAGCTGTACCAACTGGCATTAAATCTTAGCAACTAAAATACATTTTTCTTGTTCCTCGTATGGTAAATTATGCAAGGTTTAGCTCAGTTTAATTTCACTTTGGGTACTTTTCAGTCAAATTAGATGACTGGGAGATATTGGTTTGCAGGTGAGCTGGAATTGCCCTTCTTAACAATGTTGCTTGTGATTTCTGCTCCTTATGAAGCAATAAACCTTCGGTAAGCTGCTGTTTCTTATCAATTCCATTGATCTATTGATGGTAATGTTGGCAATGAGTTGAGTGTTAGCGAGCCTGTCTCAGATCGAGTTTAACGTTTCTGAATCATGTCAAAATCAAGCGATCCGAATTAGATTTCATCAAACAAAGCATATTTTTTAACCAACCTGAAAGAAATCCCAAATACTAATATATGTGCACAAATTTAACTAACAAATATTACAGGTAAGCTTATGTATCTTATCAATTCCATTGATTTATTATCAGTGATGTTGGGAATGAGTTGGTGTTAGCGAGCCTGCCTCAGATCGAGTACGAGGTTTCCGAATAATGTCAAAATCAAGCTAACCAAATTAGATTTCATCGAGCAAAGCATATTTTGTAACCAGCATGAAAAATATCCCAAATACAATATATGTGCACAAATATAAGTAACAAAACTATGTTATGTGTGTGTGTTTTTATATTTAGCAAAACATTCATCCATACATATAACTTGAATCGAGTCCATTGTTTTTTGAGCTTCAAGTCTATTAAAACTCAAGCAATTATTCGACAACTTGGAGTTTTAAGCGTAATGGCTGGTTGTAGTTGTGTTTTGAAAATAAATAATTAGGTTTCTTGTTATCCGACAACAAAACATTCATCCATAAAAATCTTTTCTAGCATCAGCACCACTGGAGTTTATACAAATCTCATAAATGTTATGCAATTTTATGGTTGTTTAAAAGGGGTTTTTTTGTTTTTCTATGAACAGAGGAAGTCAAGCTGGCACGATTATTTCCTTGGCCACGGTTATATATCTGGCTTTTCAGCATTTCTCAAGGTCGGGGAGCTTACAGAAGGCATTTGATCAAGTATCCTTTATTGCTACCTTTGCCATCATCTGCCTTGTACTTGTGAGCTGCTTACTTTTGTTTTGAGCAAGGTAACTTGAGGAAAATTTGGCAGGTATTAAAACAGAAAGTCAGGAAAAACATTCGTAAGGGACAACTGACCTTCTGCCTCTTTGCCATGTTCAAATAAATGTTAAGGCATGTACAATATATGATGCAGAAGGCTGACATGAAAATGTTTTATTATCATCAAATAATCTTGAAGCTCACTCTTTTTTGTGCCAGATAGCTGATGGTTTGTTTCCAACCGTTGCTTATAAAAATGTCCTGTCCTGAATCTGTTTTCTTTATAATTCGTTTTATCATTTAGGATAATATAGCGAATCTTCCTTCACGTGGAAGCAAATCTTCCTGCTTTCTATGAAGTATTTAAATGGCATAACTGGCATGACTGTTTGCTGTTTTTTGAATACATATGATTAACCTGGTCAAGTTTTCTACTTTCCATTTCTCTGCTATGCTTTTCAGGCTGTATGGCTGCCTCAACAACCACATTGATGTTGCTAAGCAAGTTCGTGCATTATTGATATTACATCATACCACGATTCACCTTACTCTTTATGGCAGATAATGCTCTATAATTCTAAATGAACTCTAGATATGATTTTGTGTGTATTTGCTTGTATATTTTTATTGGCATATCAACAGAATCCCTCATTCCCATAGCCCCATGAAAAATGGAGATTAAACTGGATTTATTAGTACATTAAATTAGAGGCAATGTCCACAGAAAAGAAGAAACAAAAAGAGTTTAATCTTCTAACTTCTAGCTTACAGTATATGTGCCTTGGTGATGGAGCTTGAACATCCTCTGGTATGCATTAAGGATGGCATGCATCTCCTCTAATCTACTGTTGACCTATCTCAGGACAAGTACTAATAGTTGCCTAAGTAAACAATGAGTGTTGATGGCTTTGGTTGTTTTATTGCACTCATTTACATTCATTAACCAGCCATTGATATTATGAAGCACGCCAATGTGAGGAGAAGAGGTATGGTTCTTAAATTCTGCTCTCTGCTTGTGGAATCAGGAGGAACTGATCCATAAATTGATGATCCTGTTGGGATGGTTGTGTTGAGGGCTGATGAACTCATGCTGTTAATGGGAGCATCAGTGATTCTTTTCGTGTCCATGTCACTTTATGTGAAAGCAATGGAAACATTTCTGTTGTACAAGTATTGTTTAGATGTGATTATAAAGAGGAAATTTACCTTGATGAAGGATATTGACAGGTTGAAGTACCTGCATTGATGGGGAGAAATAATAGAGTTAAAATCATTTACATTTTGCACAGAAGTTGAAATAATTACTAATCAAATTAATATTTATTGGCGCAACCTGAAATATTTGGTAATGTGAAATTCTAGTATTTATTAAATTTGTGTAAGATAGTGATACACTAGAAGAGAAGTTCTGTTAGTATTTTTTGGACCTTGTTTCTTTTTTATATGAAATGGCACATTGGCTATTCCCTGAACATTTCAGTTGACAGAGTTAAGAGTTCCCAAATGGGAAGAAGTTACAGCTTTTAGGTAAAACATCCAAAGGGTAAATCTTAATATGGAGCCTGTATAGAAAACATTATAATTCCCGTTCATTTTGATATAATAGAACATTAGCACAACATATTTTCTTACTTTGTAATGAAAAACGCGTTAATTGGTTATGAAAATTAGTTGAAACCTGGAAAGTCACAATCAGAGCATAAAATTTATTAGAAATGGTGTGTTGTCACCCTTTTCTTAAACTTTGAATGTCAATTTGATTATCTTCCATTATGAATTTCTGTAATCTAAAAAGGCTCTGTTTCACTCAATGTTTTTCCCTTTAAATGTTTAATTTTTTTCTTGAAATGATCATCATACTATGTTGAATGGATCAAAGTATTATCCATTAACAGGTCAGAATAACTAAGCTAAGTGGGTTGAGTGAATATTTTGGTAAGCTTAGGAAGGATATAGTGTATAATGATTTCCTTAGACCACACTAGAGAGAACACAACTCTCCTTGTAAGAATCTGTTATGTTGTGTGTGGACCGGTCCCTCCTGAACAGGTCGAGAGCTAACCAACCGGCCTGCCAAAACAGTAGGTGGGCCGGTCTGATCCACTTGAAGAAGCCGAGAGGCAATTTGCCACAACAGAAGGAAATCGGGCGCAGGTGGGGTCATGGGGGGGCTTAATCACATATTAATGTAGTAAAATTTAAAGGAGTTTGGAGGGAAAGTTGGAAAGGAAAGTTGGAAATACTGTGGGAGGATTCTAGTAAGGGGAATAAATGAGGATTTGATTGTTTTATGCATATTTTTGTTGGTTTTTATTTTCTTTTTCTTTGGTTGTGTTTCTAGCGAGGGGAGAGGCAATTACCTCTTGCAAAGTTGATCATCATTGTATCTTACTTGTTTTCCTTTGTTTTTTTGTAAGAGCAGCCTTTGTTTGAGTTTTCCATCTATTTATTTCTGTTTAATGTCGTTTGCTCACTTATTTTGGTTCCGAAGCATAACAAATTAGTATCAGAGCCTAGATCATGGTGAGATGGTAGCAAAGAAAGTGGATATGCTAGGAGTGGTAGGGAAAATCATACGTGAATAGAAGAAATGTTCGTCACCATGGAGGATAGATTTTCTTTTATTGAAAGTCGAGTGGAGGATGAATTTGAGAGCATAGGAGAAATGTGGGAGATAGATGAAAAAGCTCATGGAGATGCAGTCCATGGCTATGCTGATTGCTCTAGTTGCAAACCCTAACCAAGGGTTGATCAGAGAATCCTCGGCCAGGTCAAAAGGGAAGGAGATCGAACGAGAAAACGAGACAGACATCATCTACCAACAAGAGTGTCCCTCTAGGACTTCAAGAGGAGAGGGAGTGGAGACTTCTGATAGGGGGTGGGCCAAAAATTGGAGAGATGGTATAAGGGGCAGGGAAGAGCATGATGGAGGAAAGAGGGAATCGAGAGTTGGGTATGCCTATGACTGAAGGAAGGAGTTCAACCTTAGATACATGGGGGGAAATACCAGAGGAAGAGGAGGTTGTGGTGTAGATGCGAGGGTCAGAAAATTGAAGATGACTATCTTCGAAGGGGAAGATGCACATGGGTGGGTGTATCGGGTGGAGCGATACTTTGCAATTAATGGGTTAACTGAGAAAGAGAAACTCATGGTAGCAGGATTATACTTGGAGGGAAAGGATTTAGTGTGATTTAAGTGGATGGAGGTCAGATATCTGATGCACTCATGGGAGTAGTTTAAGGATTGCTTGTTGGAGTGTTTTCGAGCCATTCGGTAAAAAGACCTACACGAGCATGACCACTGACGGAGCAGTTGAAAAAAGTCAATTTCAAATCAGGGGAGGGGGGGGGAGCAACAACACAAACATTTGAACATTTGAAGAGGACCATGACCAATATTTCGGTATTGACACTTCTAGATTTTAGTAAATCATTTGTGGTGGAAACGAATACGTCAAGGTATGGACTGGGAGTTGTGCTCATGCAGAAATAACGACCGATTGCTTACTTCAACGAAGTTCTTACGGTAAGAGCGAATCTAAAGTCAGTATATGGACGGGAATTGATGGTATTGTCTTGGTCATTTAGAAGTTTTGACCGTATTTATTGAGACGACATTTTCTGTTCTGGACAGATTATAGGAGTTTGAAGTTTCTTTTGAAGCAGCGAATGGTGACTTAAGAGCATCAAAGATGGCTATCCAAGCTATTGAGGTATGATTTTGAGATCTAGAATCAACCAAAATTAGAGAACAAGGCAGTCAGTGCACTGTCCAGAAAGGTGGAGTGATGTGGTGTTTATGCTAGTAATGTTTTTAACACGCTAACAAACGTGACAGCGAGTCTAGGAAATATGCAGGACAATCACAACAAAAGTTCACTTCAGTATCATCAGTTTCTCTTTTAATATTTAAAAACTGTCACTCCTAGTGAATTAATGTATATCTTCAATTTAAATAGTCACTAGGTTGCAAACACAAGTATAAGTATCGCACAAATAATAAAGGGCTCTAATGGAGTCCTAAGTATTGATCTCACGAGAAAGTGTAAATTCTTATAATACCAACACAAAGACAATATCAAAACAAGTAAGAAAGTAGGTTGGGGTTTGTATTAAACAGCTAAAGAAACTATGTTTACTACACTAATTTCTAAACTTCAAAATTAAATATAATGTAACTAAGTTAAGTTTTATAACTAAGGGTTCAAATTTTAGAAAGTATACTTTGCCTTTACAATGAGGTTATAGTCAGTGAATTATCCAAATTGTCATTAAATTGTAATGTGTTAAATAGGAGCAATTGAATTTTTTATCCTCTTTACGAGCGACAAAAAACATTAGTTAATCTAAGTTTAGTTTCTAAAATCGCGGTTAGGCTGGGAAGATACCAAGCTCTCACCTTAGAGTTCCCACATTCCCTCACCTGAAGACTAATATCTCGCTTTAGTTATCAAACACCTGAACCAAATTGGGGATTTTAGTTTGTCGTCATAAAATCTCTAATTCTACGTCCAACAATATATATTTTCCTATTTATTTGCAGTCAACCCTATGGACTACATTTTCATTGTTGTAGAAAGCATAGCCTCAATTTGGTTGTAGATTCTTACTTAGTATTACTTAGTTGTAGAAAGCATAGCCCTCTCGGATCGTATGTTTTCACAACAAATTTTAACAAATTAATTGGCCAAATTGATAAGTAAATGAAGTTCAAAGTTTGAATCATTACGATTAAGAAATTGAAATACTTCCAAACAATTTAGATTCTTCACATAACTATATCTCATTGTAGGGAGAAAGACAAAGCTAAGTACTCAGAATTCATGAGAAAGATACAACAAAACATGAATTTATATATATATAGAAACAAGTTTACACAACTGAAAATAAAGTAAAACAACTTATCTCAATCTCCTCCCCAAGTAAATCTTTTGAAGTCCTTTGAATCACTTTCTTTCTTTACAATATCACCCAGTTCTTTCTTAGAAATGTAATGATTAAAAAATCTCTCACTTTCTATCTCCTCTTACAACTCTTAGAGAAAATATTCCCCAAGTCTTTCTCACCCTTACACCTATTTTCGTCCCCTCGTTTCTGTCATAAAATCTCTATTTCATAATGTAGGGTCGAATTTCCAAGTGTTTCCTTTGATATCCTTTCAAAAATCTGTCCAAATTCAATGTATTTAGAGGAATAACCGTTTTCCGCGCCTAGGCGCCGAATTCAGGCGTTTAAGCGCTTTCTTCTCTGGATTCCGGTGCTTAGGTGCCGAAATCAAGCACTTAGGCGCCGTCTTCTTTGGATTCCAGCGCTTAGGCGCCAGTTCAACTTATATAAAGAATCGTCTTTTGCCTCCAAATTTCTTCATATTTGCTTCCTTTAAAATTTAAATGCCTAGACTTAGTATACCTGCAACAAAAATATGAAAATATTTTTGTTTAAAGTGCAATATCACTAAATATGGGCGTTAAATGTATATATAAAAGTTAAATATTTTAGGCATGTCAAAATCCCCCAAACTTAGTTGTTACTTGTTCTTAAATAACTCTTTTACTATGTCAAAATTATGACTTAAGGTAGTGAGCATCACTTAAAGATTTCTATATTTTTTGTTTTATAAAAACAATAGTAAAACCTTAGAAAATTTTTTAATAACTTAGGTTAAAACTAAAGATGTATGAATATCTAGTAGTCAAGTCTAAGAGTTTGATTTTCTATTCATTTCAAGAATAATTGTAATTCGTCATATTAAGGATTCTTAGAAGAATTATATGAAAAAGAATTTGAGCTTTTTATTAGTAAAGATGCTAATACTTTAATATAAGTTTAGAAATGTAATTAAGCTCATTTCATTAAAATAATTCAAGTGAAGTCAATTTTTAATTAGACTTCTCCTCAAGCTTCTCTTCACACACACACATATATATATATATTTCTTTTAATTTTGCTTTTCATTTTTTCTTTTAAGATCATTTTCAATCATTTCTTTTATTTTTTTTTTTTCATGTAAGGATTCCTATATCTGGATAGTCTTTAATGATTTTGAATTTCACTATTCTCTTCTTAAAGTTAAAAACTTTTCACATTTTTTTACTTATAAATGTATATTAGCTTTAAAAAGATTTTTCATAAAGTCTCAATACTTTTTTTTTATATAACTTTAAGATTCTTAATATTTCAAAAATACAATTTCTTTCTGATACTTATACTAAATATCTTAACTTTTAGAACTAACCTTTATTATTAAAGACTTCTACTTAAATCAACTAATCATATTTAAGAAATAAAAAATATAGTTATCTAAAGTTGACCTCTGATACCAAAGTCATGTTAAAATAATTTTTAAAATACAAGTTATTGAGGAAAAATAAAGTTTAGTATTTTTAAATTTTTTTTCTTTCCCCAAACTTAAATTTTTTAATAAATAAAATATCTAGTGCAAAAATGTACGAAGAAAGAAAACAATAAATACAATTAATAAGATTGACCTTATGTACCGCGTTTTGAACATAATTTTATGCAGATACTAAAAAAATGTATAGCAGTATGTAAAGTTTCCTAAAGCATGTTATAACCAAAAGATTTGCTAAATGAAGGAGAGTTCTAAACATAAACATTAAATATAAAAACAACAGTAGTACAACATAAGCAAATAACCTTATATCACAAATAACAAGTTTTAGTACCACGGTTAAACATAAAATGTAAACACATACAACTAAACATCATAGACACAAAACAAAATTAAACTCCATCCATAAAAATATCAATCTAACTACTACTCATCGTCACTATCATCATCATCTTCTTCCTCAATATCTCCACTATCATAAGGCGTAAAGCTGGGGCATATAGGACACTCCACTGTATGATCGCCCCTCATGAATTTCACCATTGCCTCATGATAAGCAATATCAAACTCCACTCGCCTCTACGTATAATCATCATCATGGTATAGATGACCTTCTATGTTTTTTACCTAATTCTGTAATGTCACAATATCTCCTTGTTGTATAAGTAGTTGCTCCATTACTGAATCCAACGAAGTAGTACCATAAGTAAAAGGTTTATAGGTAGAAGTAGAGGGTATGGAAGTTGAAGTAGAAGGAATATCGGTGCTTCCACCTCTAGTTCTTAACTCAGCATGTAGTTCATAAGCATGCAAATTCGGCCTGCGGATAGGTTTAAGGGGTTGCAATAGTCCTTCCCATCTCTCATATCCAACATCAGATTGCTCACATAAAGTAAAAATCAAAGCCGGATACCCTAAACCTCCAGTAGTTCCCCCTCTTGAAGAAATAAAGATATTTTTGTAAATAAGAGAGCCAATATTTATACTTTTCCGTTGTTGAATACAAAAGTTCAATGTGGCTCTCTCTTTAGTAATTTCACTAAAAGATGATTAAAAGGAGAAGTCTTACAGAAATAAAATAGTGCCATGTTTTGGAGTGTGCATTCAACATAGAGGTAGAGAAGTTTACCTTGTGGTTGTTCTTTACTATCCAAACTCCTCTTTCATCAGTAAAAAATGCAATAACCTCATCTAACATTGATTCAAAAGCCTCGAATGAAGTGTATTCACAATCAATAACATCCTGTAACTGATAACGAGCATTAATTCTTTCAGGAGTAAATTCTACAAATTTCCCATGAATGAATACCTGATCGTTAGAGGCTTCACGGAGGTTTGCATAAAATTCTTGTACAATCAAAATAACATCAACTGTCGTGCCGCATCACAATCAAATTTTCTATCTCATCCCCAGACTTAAAGAAAGCTCGCTCTTGAATCCATTTTTTCATGCTGAGTTCGGTATTATATCGATATTGGGCTTAAGGCTGGCAAACCTCGTTGAATCAACATCATCTTTTCCTTTCCCCCTCTTCAATTTAGGAGCCATGAAAATTTCTAAAAAATCCACAATAAATCCAAATAAACTCACAATAAAGATTTATGAACTCCTAAAATCGAAATCAATACTAAAAAACTTCACACCATGGATTCTTCACTATATTTCTCTAATTTTTTAAATTTTTCTGTATTTCCCCAATGTAGTAGAAATTCATAGTGAATAAAAAATTTCTAGGTCAAAGTGAAGCTCTTACTGGGAGAAGAAGAAATCTAAGATTTTAAAGTTGCAAAATCGCTTAAAAAACGAATGTGTGGAACCCTAGGGTGCTGCTTGGCGTGCCTCGAGAAAAAGATGACTAAACAAGCAAAAAATGGTGGAAATCGGGCCCATTTTCGTGATTTGTAGACCGATTTCGTGGTTCAGCAGATCGGGCGTCTAGGCACCAAATTTGGCGCCTAATCGCCAACGCTAAAATTTTTTTATTTTTTAATTCTAATAAAAGCGCTAAACACCAAAGCAGTCCAAACTAATTAGTCTAATTTTGTATTAATCATCACAATTAAGTAATCCTCCAACTTTCAATTTTTCACAATAACACAAAATTCACTTATATATAAATCCAAACATATACAGACTTGCAATTTGAAATCTCGACTTATAAATCAGTGTCATAAATTACACCAACTACTTGATGTTGAAAACTAAAAATCAATTACCAAAACATACTTCATCACACACACACAACAGATAAGCTCTTTTAAATCCAACTTCAGTACTTTAAAGCCACTACACGCTTTCATTATCATCACTTTCTCTCTCTAAAATCTCCCATAGATTGGTGATGCACACATAAGTTATAGAAATGACGGTTAGGAAATTTATCTGTTGATTCATCCTCGATCCAAACGTTCTTATACATCCGTACCATTGCCTATAAATTGTTGTTTGATTCGCTAATCTAGATGGCCACATTGATCAAAAATGTTGTTAATCACGTTGATAATATTAATCATCTCTTTCTCCATCTTCTTAATCTTCTTTAAAATAATACCTAAATTATCCTGAAGTTAGATTTGTAAAGAAGGTGTTGAATTTTGAGATGATTGATCCATAGGAACATTTTTATCATCCATTTCTTCATTATCCACGTTTTCAAATTTTAAAGTTGGGTCCATAGGTTTCTAAGGAAGTACCTTTTTCCAAATTTCGTAAGGAACTTGTGCTTGGCTGCAAAGAAAGAATATAGTAGAAGGATGTCCCAGTCCACGAGAAGATCCATTTAGTATTAAGCCAATAATAGATCGAACCATTAAAGCCCCCACATCAATTGGTTTTCTAATTTGAATATAATAATTGATGATAGCACTCTCCTTCGTTACTTTACTGAGTTTCGTAGGAGGAAGTAATTTTGCCGAAATGAAGAAATGTCAAGGCTTCGAGGCAGAATTTAATAATGAAGAAGGAAAACTTACATCACAATCATCTTTTGTTTCCCAAGTTCAACCTTCACCCGTAAAAAGATTAAAGACTTCATTTAAATTATCTCTTGTAGGAGAGAAGTTGACATAATGACAAATTGGAACATTATCTATATAGGAAAATTCATTGATTCTTGAAGGAGTAAAAGGTACCCACTTGCCTCAAATATAGACAACTCCCTGGTTAATCTCCATGAAGATTAACATAAAATTCTTTCACGACAGGAATGACTACGGCAGCAGTTGTGTAGCATAGTACTTCCTATCGCCTTACCACGATTATCTCTTCCACACGACTACCTGCAGTATTGAAACCTCGATTAATAAAACTTCTTTCCTTGATCAATTTCTTCTTCACAAGATTCCTATCATATAATTTATGTGCATCAAAACTGAGGAACTTCCTTCGGTTGAAGATCCCATATTTGTATTTTCCCTTGGAGTTGGAAGCCATAAGAACAAGAATGGTCGATCCTCTCCCTTTCTACAGACTTGAATTAACTCCAAATGATAAGTTCTAGGAGTTATATAAAGAAAAATTCATCTAAAAACCGTCAATAGAAGCTTCCGGGCAATTTTTCTAACTGCAGCGCTAGGCGCCTAGCGCTCTGTAAATTGGTGTTATGCAATTATTTTCGACGCCTAGGCGTCAGTGCATAGTTTTGCACCGCCTCGCCTAAGGACCAAATGACACTCATTACTTCTTTAAAATTCAATAATTGAAGTGTATTATGCATTTTGTTAACATGTTAGACTCTAAAGCACATAGAATTCATTTAAAGAGCTTATTTAACACAAAAACAAACTAAAATTAACTACAAAGATAACTATGAATTGCCTCCCACAAAGTGCTTAGTTTAACGTTGTCAGTCTGACATTTTTAATCTTTACTCTGGGTAACTCAACATTAAAACCTCTTTAAAAGTATATCTCTGGATATCAAAATAAGGTTTCAACCTGTGTCCATTAACCTTATATATTTTTTTAGTTTTTGGGTCTTCAATTTCCACTACTCCATATGGGTAAATTTTTATCACAGTATATGGCTACATCCATCTAGATTTAAGTTTTCCTAGAAATAATTTGAATATTGTATTGTACAATAGAACTTCTTGTCCAGGTTCAAATTCTTTTTTTCTTATCTTTCGTTTATGTCAATTTTTTATTTTTTCTTTATAAATCTTGAGATTTTAATAAGATTCATTTCTAATCTCATCAAGCTTATTTAGTTGCAATAGTCTTTTCGAAATAAATTATATTTCTAATTCAATTTCTAAATATTCATAAACTTCAATTCTTTAATAGAATCAAATTCAATTATACATAATTCTTGTGATGTTGGGGGCTTAACATGCTTTAGATGTGATGATTTTAGTTTTTCATCTAAATATTATTCATAAGTAGATGTGAATGTTGGTTTTTCCAAGGATGATTAATTGAGGATGATTGGAAAAGAATATGCTTGAGGCAACAAGGAGAAATTGTCACTATGTGCTAATTTCTCCTAAGGTAAGAGAGAGAAAGAGTGTATCCACAAAATGACAAAACCAAAAGGAACATATGTTTTAAGTGATTTTGCTTTGAAGCTATCTTAATTGTGTATGGAGAGAGGGGATTCTAAATAATATAGTTACAAAGCTCTTCCCTTTTTGTAGTTAGTAGGACAAGTAATATAGAGGAGAGAGGAGCGCAAGTAAGAAAGAGAGAAATTACAAGATCATTATTGAGTTCAATACCTTAACAAAAAATCAAAATCCTATAAATCCTAAAGAAAATTATTTTTCAATGAAGATTAATTTGATAAAGTACTTATGATTAACGTGATATGTGAGCACACATCAACAAGAGACGAGTGCTTGGAATGCAAAGATTCAATAAGAGCCTATTGTGTGTGCAAGTTCCTAATAGGTGCTCTCAAAGCTATTGGGGAGACAAGGAAAAAGAAGTTTTTCTTAGGCCATATTAGTAGGTACCTCTTATTGGGCATACAATGATGTTGATGTGATAATGTGGGTAACTTAGGTTGACTGATAGGCTCGGGTTGAGGCCAACACATTTTTAAATGGCTGGAAAGTTGGACATCGAGACCCTAGAGTTTGGTGACTTGGTTGTTAAGGAGTCAAACAAGAGAAAGGTTAGCTAATAAAAAGTAGGAAAGAGTTGAGTGTCTGGAAATGAGTGGATGAAGGCAAGCCTTAGAGTTGGAATCAAATGGATCAAGGTAGTTTAGTAGGGTCGCAAATATGATATTGTATCGAACAACCCCAAACTTCCTAGGAAGCAAGTTTTAGTTGAACATAAGGCACTTAGGAGTCGACATATCTAAGCTTTGTCATAATGTCGGATTGACTATTAAGATTGAGTATGATAAATGAGGTGTTATCATTTTCTTATCTATTCAAACTCTGTAAATGGATGTTTGGAACGTATAACATGCATTTATCAATTCTTTAATCGCCCATTTCCTTACATCATATATGCATATTCCTTAGCTCTGTGCAACCAATTCCTATAGGCAAAGAATACAAGGATATGATTGGTACTCCTTGACCTTGAGAAGCAGCTGGTAGATTAAGTGGAGCTAGCCGAGGAGATTACTTCCCGATACTAGAATGCCACTAAATAGGACGCATTGGACAAAAAGGATTCATGTAGCTGACCCCAGGTAGTGGGATTAAGGCTTTGTAGTTGTTGTTGTTGTTGTTTTTGTTGTACTAAAATGAGAGGTAATATCAAAACAATTTGTGCCTTGATAAGGAAGATTTCAACTTCCCATTGTGCTTACTGGAGAGGAAGCTTCTAGTGAGTCTTGAAGTCTTCCAAACTTTTATGCATAATGAATGCTTGCATGACAAGGAAGAATTGGAGTGATCTTCTATGAAGTCTGTTCTTTTCATAGTTGATGTTATGAAAATGGAATTGATGTTATAGCTAGTGTGTATAGGCTATCGCCTTAGAATGTAGCCATATAGAACATTTAGTAACCATGGCGCTCATCTAAACATTAAAGTTGTCTAATAAGGTTCTTGGAAAAAAAAGGTTGACCTTCATCTTGCAAGGGGTCTTTAGGAAACCAACATAACCTTGAATCACCTTACTTAGTTTAAAACTTATATATATAAAGGGTTTGGCCAGGAAGTTTCTCCACCTCTAATTAGTTTAACAAGAGACCTTTATGAAATGTGTGTATTATTGTCTTCCCTTATTATTTGTTTGGGTACGCACAATGCATCACAAAAAGCCTGTAAGTTTTGAAAATAAATTAATTTAAAACTTTATTAAACTTGATGGGGCATGACTCACCAGCCTAGCATATTTGAGTGGCAAGGCTACTAGAGTTATAAAAAGAGAGGCAAAAAAGAGTTTGGTTAGCTATCTAATATTGCTTGGATTGTTTGTGATGTGCTGAAAAGGAAGGGCTAGTTCAGGTAGCATGCTTCAATGGAAGTCACTCTGGGTGAATTTGGTTGGCCGAGATGTTTTTGGTTGGATTGGTCAATGCTCCTTAGCATTGGCGCATTAAATCAAGCCAAGTATTAATAAGAAAGTTACACTTTGATGTTGACCTCTACCTTAGGTCAACATGATAGTAATGATGAGATAGTTGAAATTAGAGATAAGCTTAACTAGGAGGACATTAAGAACAATGTATTGAAGCATGTATTTAATGATTGATCCTCTTAGAGATCTCACGGCAATGAGGTTAGTCGATTTGCTATGATTATCAAATGTTTGGGTCGACAGGGGTGAAGTCTTTAGGCATCTATATTGATCCTTTATGTTAGTTTTACTTGATAGTCTCAATGAGAAAATCAAAAGAATGTGAATGATAGTGCCTTCTAGAGAGTTCGATGGATAGTGCATGGAAGAGAATATTTTTGGGGGAAGTAATGTAGAAATAATTTTTTAGTTGACTTCCTTTCTAGGGAGTGACAGTTAGAGAGAATCTGCATAACATTTTACACTTGATTTCAATGGTTTTATTTTCTATCTTGGAAAAGAATACAATAGAGTGAGGTTGAGATTGATCACATGATAAACGAAGTAGTAAATATCTCTATGCAAATACAACAATAATCTTTATAAATTTGACTATTTATTTGAAAAGTTTGATGTTATGATTCTTCTGGTTGATGTGACAGTGAGCGCTTATTGACATGACTTTGTGGAAAACACTTGTCGAGCGGATTGCTCATTGTGTCATGTTTCAAAATCTTATAGTTTAGAAAGGCCAATGATAGGAGAGATATGTTTACTAGAGACTAGGGGCTCAAAGTATGGAGTACACTATTGAGTTGTGCTATCAATAGGTGTCATGTCTCAGTCTTGTAAGTCAATTGGACTAATGAGAGAACTATGTATGGTAAGTGATAGACTGGTGCCACCAAATACCATTTTGAGACAAAAGAAGTATTGGGAAATTAGCATCAAGTTGTATCTAAGATTTTCATGTGTTGTTATTGATATGATATGATATGGGCTCAAGTTGACTCGCTAGCTCAATTTGAAGCCAACCCACTTGCGAAGACTATAGTCTGGTGGATGGAAATCAAGTTGACAAAGTGAGCTAGTTATAATAGGGAGCTAAATAGCAGACAAGCTGGCTATAAGTAGGGTTGTGAATTTAGCTCAAAGATCGTTAATCGCTCGAAAATTGATTCTAATTTTGGCTTGGATCGAAATAAACAAGTCAAGCTACCGGCCAAATTTTGGATCAATTTTTTTTGGAGCTGATTCTACTCAAAATTAGATTTTTAACAATTTACTATTGTTAGGGCTTTGAATTTAGCAAATCTAGCTCAAAGATCATTTATCACTCGAAAATTGATTCTAATTTTGACTCGAATCAAGCTGAGCTATGAGCCAAAATTTTAGATCAAAATTTTTTTGAGCTGATTTTGAGCCAACCCGAGCTCGGCTCAAAATCGGATCATTAACTACCCTAGTTATATGGGAGCTAGGAAATATTGAGTAAGAGCCTTGCATCCAGGTTAGGTTGATTGGTTGGAGCCATGTGAATGAAGACCGGCAATAGGCTGACAAGTTGGAATAAGGTGCCCAATCGAAACCAACATTCCTCAATGCCAATTGAGAAGCAACATCCAACCAAAAAATTTGGCTGACATGACTTCACTTTATTGTCATAGCATGTCAATGGTCAAGATTAAATATGAAAGTAAGATGTCTTAGTCTTGTTTTCCTAACAAGGGAATATTTTTATTGCTCTCAATATCC
This sequence comes from Phalaenopsis aphrodite, assembly GCA_003013225.1. NCBI lineage: Eukaryota > Viridiplantae > Streptophyta > Magnoliopsida > Asparagales > Orchidaceae > Phalaenopsis > Phalaenopsis aphrodite. The sequence goes on along the minus strand of NEWO01000461.1, from coordinate 422,453 downwards.
AAAGTTAAGTGTAAAGCTCATGTAGTGTTCTTGTTAATTTGTTTCTTAATTTATAATATAAATTTTAATTAAAATAGATAATGATGCATAATAATCAAACTTATCATAACTCTTCTGATTATAATTGTAAAATTTAAAATGCAGTTGATCCTTATATTAGTAAATGAAAATGTTATCTTTTAAGTTTATATTTATATTTGTCCATCTTGAAGACAGCACCACTTAATAATATTGAGCATTTTTTATTAATTTTATTTGTACAGTTTATAACTTCTTGGGATTAAAAAAAAGTTATAATTTTCAATAAAATCTTATTAATATCAAACTATTTTGAGAACTGTGTAAGATTGTTTCCCTAATCAAATACGTGATCATAATTATAAGACCCATGACAATCATGTTGCTTAGAACCATGGTTTACATATTACTTTTAAATTGCATCATATTGATTGATATAGTTATAATGCCTTGTTTCTAATTAGCATAATGATGCAATCTTAAATGCTAACACCAAATATGCTGCGTATGCATTGGATTTTCTATTGCGATTTTATGATATAATGCATCGATATGATGGGCTTGGAATAAAAATTTCTTATTTATACACTATCAATTTAAACAGTCATTCTTCTTTTCTTGATGGGAACAAAAAACACATACAAACCTCAATTATAATTTAATGGTCATCCGGATAAAAATTTAAGATCAATAAAACCATGCTAAAAAAATTACAGTGCAATTGCAAATCTTGATTGTATAAGTTTTGACCAAATTCAATCATACATGCAAATTAACAATTAAAAATAAATATGATAAAGGATCAAGTGAAGAAATCGTTGTAGTGTTAATTTAGGTCTCTCACCAATATAAGGAGATGATTTTCTTGTAGTAGCTACTTGCACAACACTAGCAAATTTGACATCCAACAAGCACAAGGAATCAACATAAGTCAAACTGAGATCATACAACCCATTCCCATAGGGATCATCATATGTATGTTTGGAACTGCCAACCAAAATTTATTTTGAAAATACTAACATAACACTAACTAAAGCAACAACAAAACTCAGAATGTTGATTTGCATCAATTTATAAAGCCAATCATATATGGTTGGGATGTGGCTAATGATGATGTTAGCGATTATTTCTCCATTAAAGTAAATGATTGTGATTCTAGATACTCTGAATAGGATTTTTCATTTTCTTAGCATCCATGAAATACTAGATTAAACTGCATGGCAATTATCAAAAATATAGTTGTAAAAATTCCGGAATGTTGTCTTAAAACTTACTCGGATTCACATTTGTAATTATAGCAGTTCCCCCAAAGTCGCAACTTGTTTGTATAGGGTTCTTCTGGTAGTAGCTGTTGAAGGCATAGGATGCATGGTCTCTAACTGTATCTGGGTTATAGCAATCTGCACCAGGCTGAATCTCTGAACAATCCGCTCCGCCATAACCACATGCATAATCCAGAGCCACTTGCAGTGCTGTCTGTGAAGCCGTCTGGCTCGCAATGCACCAGCTCTGACCTGTTGATAACATTGGTGTCCCCATTCCTGGTGCTGTGTATGGATTGGCTGTGGGAATTGGATTGAATGTTGGCATGGTTCCTGCTGCTGCTGGATTTGATGGATCGAATGCAGGTACTCCTGTTATAGGAGTGGTGGCATCCATTTTAGGCATGGAGTGGAGGGGTTCCATCTCGGTTTCGTGGGCGAGTTTGCTTGTGGGCAACCTAGAATTTCCCTCCCTAAATATACCAGCTGCTGTATTTGTTAATCCTTTCAAAGTTCTGGCAGAATTTGTCAAAGTGCTTTTGGATTCTTCTTGTTCTTTGGATAAGGTTCCTGCCAAATTCACGAGATCACTAATGAGAAAATCTTAGAATTTAGTTTTAGCATTTAGAATGTGTGTGATATTGAAGATCACTTCCAACGGAACTGAATATTTCTGAGCCTAAATGCATGGAAGTTTGATTCTTAGGGACTTAAGACTGACCAGATAATAGGAAACCTGTGATGAAGATGAGGCACTTGACATCTATGAAACCCATCCGCCCCTTAAACTTTCTCACTGGTCCCCTTCTTCTCTTCTCTTACCCCCACCCCGCTCCAAATATTTGTCTTTAAAGGCTGTGGGGCTTCTGTTGCTGCTAAAACATATATGAGAACTAAAAGGCATGATTTGCTCAACTTTTGCGTTTATATAACTGAAGCATCAGAGCTTCCTTCCAAAGGAGGAGAAAAAAAAAAGTGGAAACTTGGGAAGTGAGGTTGGTACCTTTGAAGTGCACGCAAGGGTGAGATGTAAACGTCTAAAGTAAAATTTGGAAAATAAAGAGAGGAATTGTGTAAGTGAGAGTTGGGCACGAATGATGGCTTTAAATTTTAATGATGATGATTGGGTTTAAAGATGGATAAATTATTTGTAGAGTGTAGTTCATGATTTGCTTGTTCGCTCATTCGATATTGTTAGTCGTTGCTCAAGGGTGTGTTTGTGGCAGTTTGTGTTTATCCAGATAAGCAGCTTATTTTGAAATGCGTCCCACGGGATTTAACCTGCGGCCTGCGTTTAGTGTAAAAATCCAACCGCGTTTTTGGATAAGTTGTCAAAACATGTTTTCTCAACGGTGAGGCGGCTTTTTCAGTTTCTGTTGATAATTACAGTACCGGGCGTAAAACACCGCGTAATACTGAGTACATATATTATTTGGATGGTGCAGTTTTTACTGATTCGGTAATTTTAGCCTTTATTGTTCATTGTTTTGTATTGATGCTAAAATGCAGATAACATAAAATACAGCAATTTGAATTAAAAAAACACGCTGATGATGCGTTAGAAAATTTTGAGCTTGCAGCACCGAATATTTTGTAGCAGGAGATGAATACTTTTAGAAACTGGCTAGCTTTATTTTCTTCCATTTCTGTCACCGGTTTTATGGAACTCGGTATCGCAAGGAAAAGAAAGAATGAAACCGCAACAGCCACCATCTTTATTTACCCATATATGGTTGTGGGGCTGATTAATGTTTTAGGACTTGATTTTCAGCATAGTATTGAGCGACCAAACACTTTGGGTGTATGGTTTGGGATTTAGCTATAATGTTTGACATATATGAAGTGCATGGTTTCAGCTCATGAATTTAATCCATTTATTTGCATATTCTAAAGTTTGTTATTTTTTTAATGATTTTGTGATTAAGTGTATATATATATATATATATATATATATAT
>NEWO01000461.1:400187-416182 GCA_003013225.1 Phalaenopsis aphrodite | reverse complement strand
AAGATAGTTGAGCATATTCTATTTACTACATTTGTTGCCTTATTTTGTTATATATTGGCATAATACTTGTTTCTTTTATTATTCATACTACATGCCCCATTCTCTTTATCATTAATGCTTTAATAAATAATGATTATTTACTGAGTTTGATTTGCCAAACTCACTCATTGTTATTTTTGCATAGCATGTTTCTTTCAGACAATTGCAGGATCAACCCACAAAATCAGACCTCTCAATTATAGATGAATTCTTTTTGATATTTTCAGTAGTTATTTTAGTTTTATTGTATATCCCCTTTTGGGCTTTGGGTAGTGTTTCACCAATTGTCAGTTCAGTTTTGCTTTTCTTCCACTTGTATATGTTAGATTCTTATTTATGGAGTAAGTTTTAAAGTAATCTAAAAACCAATTTAAAACATGCAAAAGCAAAAAAGAAAAACATAATAAATACAATTTTTTTAGTTTATCTTGAGATTAATGTGCTGTATGTTACAACCTTTAACCATTATCTTATGGACCAAATCTTAATGGCTGCGTATACAAGTGAATGTCAAAAAAACAAAGGAAACGGTGTAAAAGAAATTGGTTTAAAAGAAGAAACGTAAAGGAAAGCAAGAATCCAATTCTTAAACTCCCCAAAGGACCCAAATCCATGCCAGATTTCCTACTTTTCTTTTGCCCTTCAAGCCCATGCGCAATGATGCATACAAAGGCCACTAGTTATGTCTTCAATTTTTATGGTGGCGTAATTTCATAAAAATCATAGTATCTAAGTTCGTACCAAAAAAGTATTAACACAAGGACAAAAAATAATATAACCATTATCAACAATTTTAATATAAGCACATTTATCAAACTCACTAATAAAAGCCATACGATGATGCCAATGTATAGAAGATTATTTTAATCCATACAAAGTCTTTACTAATTGGTAATTTTATTTTGTTGACCTTTAAAACCTTGAGGTTGATCCTTATAAGTTTTTTTTTTTCTTCACCTAAAACACTAAATAAAAATACAACATTTACATTTACTTGATGTATAACTAGATTATATATTGGAGATAAAACTAAAAGTAAATGTATTGTAGAAATTATTAAAACAATAGAATAAATATTAGTATATATATATATAGAGAGAGAGAGAGAGAAATTCGTAGGTAATTTTTTTGCTCCAAAAAATATAGTTACAGAATGGGGACAGTGGAACCCCCTAACCGAAACACAAAAAATTACATAACTCGCTCCTAGGGTTCCACCATCCAATTACAAACCCACCCAAAAAACTCCAAAATACATTAAAAAAAATTACTCCATAAAAAAGAAGAAGAAAAACTATACCAAAAAGCAATATACCCATGTAACAAACACATTGTGTATAAGGGTGAGCTCTATGTAAAAGTGCATCTCACCTACAATATGTTTAATCTATCTCCATTCAACAACATTTCCAAGTGTTTATCTAGCTTGGTCTTCAAACATACCACACTAGCTATGGTAGTAGCTTTAGCTAAGTAATTAGTTAGTTTATTGCCTTCCCTAGGTTTGTAACTCCAATTTATAAATATTAATTTAGCTAACTGCTTAATTTTGCTCAGATTCTCATGTAAGTACCATGGTAGATCAATACCATTATGCAAAATATCTAACATAATAATTGAATCCATCTCCACATGCAGAAACATCTACTTTAGCTTTACAGCCAAATGAATAGCCATCCAAACCGCCTGTAATTCTGCATCTAAAGCACATAAAGCCAAACAAGGTGAAAGGAAATAACATAAACATTTACCAGTATATGATCGATATGATCCACTAGCATTAGCAACTGTCTCCCTCCAACTACCATCTGTATTTACTTTGATCCAGGAAAATTCTGGATTCCAAAATTGTATTATTAAATATATCAATATTATCTCAATTAATAATAAAATACCCATAAATTAGGACAACTAAGTGAACATTCCATGAATACATCACCTACAATTTTAGAGCATATTTATCTTTTAAATTATGGAATAGACACTTTAGCTAACCAAACCTAAGCTTTTAAATACTATGTATTAGATTTTCTGTTTATTTTCAAAATTCATAGGAAATTTTAATAGAATCGTATAAGATATCCGACAAGTTGTCAATAAAACTTCTTTCCATAAATTATTTGATAAATTTGAGGAGATTAATATTGCATTTATCATTTCAAGGAATAATTTTTTTTTTGTTCTACCACTCTATTCAATTAAGGTAAAATATGAGAGAGTAATTTGTTGTATATTACCATTTTTCATAAAAATTATTACATATAACTAAAATTATACAACACTATCTAATTCTAAAACTTTAATTTTCAAATTTAATTGATTTTCTACTTCTAATTTATAATTCTTAAACATATCAAAAACTTTTTCTTTAATTTTGATTAAATAAATGTAGCAAAATTTTAAAAATGAATCAATAAAAATAATAAAATGTATTTTAACTTCTACATATTAACATTCAAGTTACAAACATCACTCTAAATAAGATCTTAATAAATTATTTTGTTTGATAGAAATAAATTTAAGAAAATATTTTATTTTGCTTATGAGCAAATGCCACACTCCACATCTTTTACTTATATCATTTTTAAATATTAACTTGAAATATATATGTTTTATGGTTGTTTTATTGTTTAATAATCTACTATACCAAATATGATGGAAGAATTTATAGGATTTTATTGCTAGATTATAATAAATTTAATTTAAATAAATACTTACATAAATATCCAGTCCTAACTAATGATGCTCTTTTAATTATATAATAACATTATTCAACTAAAAAACTGACAGCCATGTTGAAGAAGTAGTCAACCATAAATTAGTTTTCTTCTGATATTCTCTACATACAAAAATGAGTATAATTTCAATAATTATAATTTCTAAGTATTTCAACAGTTCAACTAGTGTTGACCAGCCGCCCTACATAAATTAAGATCCAAAATATGAATAGTTTTGTGATTAAATATAATTATATATTAAATTAGGCGTAACCTAATTATATTATTATTATTATTATTATTATATTCTGAAAGAACATAATTTAATCAAAATTTTTTATATTTTAATTTAACTTAAAAAATGAACTCATTAAATCAATTTAATCTATATATAATTATATAGTATTAAATTATAATACAAAAGCAAAAAATGAACGGAAGGGGGCCTTCCGGGGCCTAATCAACAAAGAAGGGAGGAAGAGGAGGGGTTTCAATCTTATGACTTAAGCTCGGCTAAGGAGAAAGAAGAGGAGAGAGGCGAGGGGAGAAGAAAGTGTTGCTGGGATCGGTGGCTATAAAAGGAAGGGTTCCACTGACCTACATATCACAATATACAAGAATGCACAATTGTAAAGTTTTCCACAAGTAAATATATATGCAATATTCTACTGTACACAAGCTGGTGATATGATAAATCTACATGAAATTCATAAGTTCAAAGTGCAATAAGAGATAAAACTATAATTACAAGATTGAATCAAATTATGGAGAGTTATGCAACAATAAAATAAGGTAGCTACTTAATTCATTATGAGAAATAAATGAAACATATAACAAGTGCAAAACATGAAATAAATTAAGTAACAAGGGCAAAACTGACAACCCTATTAACTGAGAAATGTATATTTATCCCCAATAAGAAGCAGTTAGCTACTTCAAAGTTGTCAAAAAGACAATTCTAAGTATTTTAGCAATTCAATTAGTATTGACCAGTACTCCTACATAAATTATGATCCAAAATATAATTATTTTTCTGATTAAACATAATTATATATTAAATTAGGTGAAACCTAATTCAAATATTATTATTATTATTATTATTATATTAAAATTCTAAAACAACATAACTTAAAATATGTTATTGTATGCGTAGTTCAGGTTTTGAAGAACTAGTGCCCTACGATTCTGAATAAAAGAGAACTATTAGAAAAATCAGAAAAAACCAAAAAAATTAAAAATCTTGAAAAATCTAAAAAAATTATAGAAATGGCAGACCAGAATGATCAAAATGTTGAAATTCATCAAGAGTTTAGTTCTTTAAGAGATTATGTCAACCCTACTGTAGATGAACTTCATTGTAATATTCAAAAACCTATTGTAGTGGCTAATTCATTTGAGCTTAAACCTTCTATTATCCAAATGATATCAAATAATCAGTTTGAGAGATCACCAACAAAAGATCCAAATTTACAACTTGCCAATTTTTTAGAATTGTGCACTACATTTAAATATGATGGTGTATCTGATGATGTCATAAATCTTAGGTTATTTCCTTTCTCACTGAAGGATAAAACAAATATGTAGTTGAATTTGTTAGCACCTGGATCTATCAGAACTTGGGGTGATTTAGCACAAAAATTCCTTGCTAAATATTTTCCACCATAAAAAATACGAAGCTTAGAAATGATTATATCTTTTAATCATTTTGAAGAGGAATTTATTTATGAAGCATGTGAAAGATTTAAAGAACTCTTAAGAAAGTGTCCACACTATGTTATACTAAATTGGTTAAATAATTCAAACTTTTTATAATGGATTTGTTGGATCTCTTAGAAATGATTACCAATAATTTTCAATGGCCTTCTGAGAGGGTGAATCCTAACAAAGTATCCAAAATTCATGAAATTGATGCATTTACCATGTTAGCAAATCATGTTGCTGCAATTTCAAGTAAGTTAGATCAATTTGGAATGAATTTTTCTGAACCAAATTCCATGATTGAAGAGAATTCATTAGGCCAAATGGTAGATTCTCAAGCATCATTAGAAACTTTGAATGCCATAAATAACAAACAGAATAACCCATATTCAAATTATTATAACCCAGGTTAGAAGAACTATCCCAACTTTAACTAGAATAACAATTCGGGTGGTAATAATCAGCAATGGGGGAACAACCAAGTAAACTCATTGGGAAACAGGAACAACTAAGGGAATAATAATTATAGATCTACTTATCTTCAAGGTTTCAACAGTAATACACAAATTAAGGAGAAGAAGATAACTATAGAAGAAGTGGTGTTACAAATAGGAAATCAATTACAAACTTAAGGAGCAACAATTAGAAATATTGAGAATCAACTTGGGCAATATGCAAATTCATTAAGTAATAAATCCCAAGGAACACTTCCAAGTAATACTGAATCAAATTTAAAAGACCAGAATAAAGAGCAAGTAAAAGCCGTTCAACTTAGAAGCGGAAGAGAGTTGGAAGGTAGGGTTGAAAAAGAAATTGAAGTAGAGAGAGAAGAAATTGAAGAATCAAAAGAGGACGCTCCAAAAGATTCTGAAAAATCGATATCTCCACTGAAAATTGATTTGGAAAAACCACCACCTCCATTTCCTCAGAGACTTCGTTAGCAGAAGTTGGATAAGCAATTTTCAAAATTTGTGGAAATATTTAAGAAGCTTACAATTAATATTCCATTTACTGAAGCTTTAGAACAAATGAGAAGCTATGTAAACTTTATGAAGGATATTCTCAATAGAAAAGGAAGTTTGAAGATAATGAGACTGTTGCACTTAGTGAGGAGTGCAGTGTGATAATTCAGAAGAAGCTTCCTGAAAAACTTAAAGATCCCGGTAGCTTTACAATTCCATGTGCAATAGGAGACAGATTTTATGGGAAAACTTTATGTGATTTAGGTGCAAGCATTAACCTTATGTCATTATCAATATTTAAAAGATTGGGATTAGGAGAAATAACCTCTACTACTGTAACTCTGTAATTAGCAGATCGTTTGATAACATACCCTAAAGGAGTTATAGAAGATGTCCTAGCGAAAGTGGATCAATTTATCTTTCCTGTTGATTTCATTGTGCTAGATATAGAGAAAGATAAAGAGATACCTATCATTTTGGGGAGACCTTTCCTAGCCACAGGAAGAGCAATGATAGATGTGCAGAAAGGGGAATTAACAATGTGCGTCAATGATTAAACTGTTACTTTTAACATTTTAAGATCAATGAAATACCCTACAAAAGGTAAAGATGATGAATGTTTTAGAATGGATGTTGTAAGATATCTAAGTGAATGTCAATTTAAAATGACTTATAAAGAAAAATTTGAAGTACAAGATTTGGAACACGAGCAAGAAGAGGAATTAAACAATGTAAATATCTTTTTAAGGAAGATTCAAACTATGTTCAAGAAAATTTTGAAATTTTGGACACGATAAACAAGGATAAATCATTTTGTTCATCTATTGAAAAACCTCCAGAACTTGAGTTGAAGTTACTTCCTGATCATTTAAAATATTGCTTTTTAGGATATTCCTCTACTTACTGGTTATAATTTCCTCAAAATTAATAGTGGAAGAAGAAGAAAGGTTGATGAAAATTCTAAAAAATTTTAAGAAAGCTTTTGGATGGACAATTGCTGATATTAAAGGAATAAGTCCTTCAATTTGTATGCATAAAATTCATATGGAAGAGAACTACAAACCCAGGGCTGATCCTCAAAGGAGACTGAATCATGTTATGAAAGAAGTGTAAAGAAAGAAATTTTAAAATGGTTAGATGCTAGAATTATCTACCCTATTTTAGATAGTGCATGGGTTAGTCCAATTCACTGCATTCCTAAGAAAGGAGGAATAATGTGAATGAACATAATGAGTTAATACCCACTAGATAAGTTACAGGGTGGCAAATATGCATTGATTATAAAAAATTAAATCTTACCACTAGGAAAGATCATTTTCCATTACCCTTTCTAGATCAAATGCTGGATAGACTAGCTGAGCATAAATACTTTTGTTTTCTGGATGGATATACTGGTTATCATCAAATTCAAATATCTCTTGATGATCAAGAGAAAAAAACTTTTACCAGTCCTTATGGTACTTTTGCATTTAGAAGAATGCTCTTTAGTTTATGTAATGCCTCTGCTACATTTTAAAGATGTATGATGACAATTTTTTGTGATTTAATTGAAAAAGGGATTGAAGTATTCATGGATGACTTTTCAGTATTTGGAACTTCATTTAACTAGTGTTTAGAACATTTATCCAAAGTTCTTAAGTGTTGTGAATAAACAAATTTAGTTCTTAATTGGGAAAATTGTCAATTTATGGTAGCAGGAGGAATTATATTAAGTCATCAAATATCAGAAAATGGTATGGAAGTAGATCCTGCTAAAATTCAAGTGATCGCTAATTTACCTTATCCAACAAATGTAAGGTAAATTAGGAGTTTTTTAGAACACGCTGAATTCTATAGGCGATATATTAAAGACTTTTCAAAGATTGCTAAGCCTTTATGCCATTTACTGGAGAAAGATGCAATTTTCAATTTTGATGAGGAATGCCTAAAAGCTTTTAAGTTATTAAAAGAAAAATTAATCACTGCACCAATTATAGTTTCACCAAACTGGGTAAAACCTTTTGAATTGATGTGTGATGCTAGTGATTATGCTATTGGAGTTGTTTTATGACAAATATATGATAAAATTTTCAAAGTTATTTACTATGCTAGTAAAAATCTTAATGAAACTTAAATTAATTATACAACTATTGAAAAAGAGTTATTAGTAATATTATTTGCTTTTGATAAATTTAGATCATATTTGATTGACACTCATTATGTAGTACATACAAATCATTCTGCTATTAAGTATTTAATAGAAAAGAAGGATGTTAAACCTATACTTATAAGATGGATTCTTCTTTTGCAAGAATTTGATTTTAAAATAGTAGATCGAAAGGGGATTAAAAATCAAATTGATGATCATTTGTACAGGCTTGAGTTAGAAAAACCACTCTGTTTTGAAAAAGAAATTAATGAACATTTTCCAGATGAAAAAATTTTCACTATTAATGAGTGGCATGTTCCTGGTATACCGACATGGTAAAATTTATTGTTAGTGATGGTATACCCTATGGAATAACATACCAACAGAAGAGAAAATTTATTTCTGAAGCTAAGCCTTATTTTTTGGATGACCAATTTTGAAAATGTGTACCATTAGAAGAAAGAAACTTATGAGATTATCCAAAGATTTCATAATTCTGATTTTGGGGGACATTTTGGTGTTGATAAAATAACATACAAAACTTTACAATCTCGATTCTATTGGCCTACATTTTTTAGAGATTTTAATGCTTATATCAGAACTTATGATTGATGTCAAAGAGTAGGCAATATTTCTAGAAGAAATGAGATGTCCCTCAATTATATGCTAGAATTTGAAATATTTGATGTTTGAGGATTAGATTTCATGAGACCATTTATACTATCTTTCAGAAATTTATATATTCTGTTAGCAGTGGACTATGTATCCAAATGGATAGAAGGTGTTGCTTTACCTCGATGTGATGCTCAAAGTGTTGTAAAATTTTTGAAAACGAACATATTTTATAGATTTGGGATGCCGAGAGTTATTATTACTGATGGGGTCATTTCATAAATTTCATTATGGAGAATTATTAAGGAAATATCATATAAATCAAAGGATTGCTACTGCTTATCATCCTCAGAAAAGTAGTTTGGCTAAATTATCTAATATAGAAATTAAAAGAATTATGGAAAATCTGTGAATCCAACAAAAATGGATTGGTCAGTCAAACTTGACTATGCTTTGTAGGCTTATAGGATTGCATACAAAACTCCTATAGGAATGTCCCCATACAGGCTAATATTTGGGAAAGTTTGTCACTTACCAGTTGAACTTGAGCATAAAACATATTGGGCAATTAAAGAGTTCAATTATAATTTGAAAAATGCTAGTAAGAAAAGATTATTACAATTAAATGAGATTGAATAGATAAGAAATGAATCTTATAAGAGTGCTAAGATTTACAAAGAAAAGATGAAGATGTGGCATGATTGAAGGATTCTTACTAAAAATTTTCAGCCAGAGCAACAAGTTTTGCTATATAATGCAAGGTTAAGATTATTTCCAGGAAAACCTAAGTCCAGGTGGATGGGTTCATTTATTGTGATAAAATTTTAACCTTATGGAGCTATGGATAATAAAGATCCTAAGTCTGCAAAAATATTTAAAGTTAATGTACATAGACTGAAATCTTATTTTATAGAAGATCAACGTAAGTTTAATAATGGAATGATGTTGGGTCAACCAGAATAAGCACTGGTTACGTCGGGCTGATAATGTAAAACCAAGCGCTTTGTGGGAGACAACCCATAATTATCAGAGTGTTTTTGTTTTGATTGCGATTTTATGTGTGGTTAAGAAAATTGGGGTAGTATTTTTTATACTATTATGTGTTAGTACTGATTTTAAGATTTTATTTAGTGACTTAGACATGTTAGAATAAGAATTTGGACGTTAAGTTAACTAGTGCAAAAATGTGCACTGGCGCTTAAGCGCGACAGTTTTAACACATGTGAAAATTTTGCATTCTAGAAGGGAAAACCACCAATTAGTTTGCAAAAACGTGCCAAGACAGTTCCTAGACGTGCCTAGGAGTTATTAGAAGGATTTATGCCTATAAATAGAAGGATTTTGTGAAGGAATTTCACCCCAAAATATTTTTAGCCCAAAAGTCTAAGAGAGAGAGAGAGATTTTGAGATGATGTCTTCATGGGAGATGGATTTGAAGAAGAAGGAAGTGACCATGAGGAAGAAATTCATTAGTCAAAGTGCACCAAAGATGTATAATGGTTTCTTAGCTGTTAGTATTGAAGGGATATCAGAGAAGATCAACAAAATTGAAAATACCATGTTTTTACTGGAGACTAAGGTATTGGAGATTCATGCACATCTTGAGCATATTGGATGGCAATTGAAAATGCAATTTAGCCACACTAGTTATATAGAGGAAGCAAATAAGGAGATGTTTCTTAAGCAAAAGTGGATTGAAGAAGATTGTATCAGAGCACATCACCACTGTACGTTTTATCAACTTTATATTCCAATTGCCCCAGGAGAGACTAATGAAAGACCTGAGTTTGTCTCATCAAATGAAGAGTGGAATTAAGTTTTATGTTTGAGTTTATTTTTTTGGAGTCATTGTGTTTACATGTCAGTATTTGTTTTTAGTGTTTATGACTTTTTATGAGTTTAATTGTAATATGAGTGTTAATTGTTTGAATTTAGGAAATTTTCTCATCCGAGACTAGTTAGAGTGAGAATTAAGTGTTAATTGTATTTGTACTCATTTGTGACTCAATATAAGTTTATTTGTGTGAAAATTTGTATTATTTTTATCCTCAAATTGAAATAGTTATTATGGAGAATTTTGAGAGAGAGGGGAGTTATAGAAAGTTGAAAATAGTCATTTAAGTGCTATCAGACTATTTAGGGGTGGTATATTTAGGCAAATAGTGCATTATACTTTAATTTGAAAATTTTAAAAATCATGCACTAGTGCCTACAGGCCACATCTCGTGCTTAAGCGTGAGCTAACTCGAGAGGCAGGCGCCTAAGCGCCACTTATCCGCGCTTAAGCGTCGGTTCACCAAACCGGTTCGCAAACGGTTAAAAGTGAAATTTCAGCCCAAAAATCACCATTTTTAACACCACCGTCACCTTCAACCTCTCAAGTTCGTGATTTTTAAGGGCTAGAGCACATCTAAAGTGAAGATTTCTTGGTGGAATCAAGTGAAAATTGCTATATCCAAGTTCCTTGAGGTAAGAGTTTTACTTCTATGCAAAAATTTTGGATTTTCACCATGTATTTTGAGCACATTTAGAGAAATTCGAAAATCCACTATTCATGGTGAAAAATGAGAATAAATCTATGGAAATTGCATGGGAAGTTTAGTTTGTGCTTTTGGAAGTTTAGTTTACTACTTTAGATTTGATTTTTGAAGATATTTTTGGAATTTATAAAATTTGTAGAATGACACCAAGAATGAAGAGGAGCAAAGGAAAGAGCCCTTTCAATTTGAGTAAATTTGTTAGTTCTAAGGCTCAAGATCAGTAAAATTAAGCGTTTCAATCATGAAAACTGATTCAGGAGCATTGTTTTGAGAATCCTGGTGGAGAAGTGGAAGATTTGATTGTTCGCCGATAGCGGGAACAATTCTGTTGTTGCCATTATTTCTATTGTTAGGGAGTTCTATGCTAACCTCCTTGAGGCTGAAGACGATAAAGTTATGGTTCAAGGAAAGTTAGTACCTGATCCCTCTTGATACTGCTAATATGCAAAGTACAACAATAATTCAGATTATATTTCACTTAAATTTCCTTACTTTACAACAAAATCAAAAACTTGATCCTAAAGAAAAATAAGAATTTAACATTTAATTTATGTATATTGGGATACTACGCAAGTATACGTATAATTATCAAGTAATATAGGACTTTTTGATTAAGACCTGAATATCGAACCCACAGGAAATTTATACAATATACACTTTCAGAAAACTTTCTATTTTTAAAAAGACAATTACTTAAACTAAATATATTTTGTAATAATAAAAATTCAAATATGTTTTTTGTATTTTTGATATTTTGACAAAATAATAACAACTTAAAAAGATAACTAGAGTTTTGTAGTTGAAAAGCACTTAATAAGAAAAATATCTTTCTTCTTATCATGAATCAGTAATAAGTATAAGAATCTTGTTGTGGAAGTATGCAAATTATGTTGTGCCAAATATGAGTGATAATATTCTTTTCCATTACTAGAGTTGCTATAAAGAACATTGGCTAATTTAAAGTTTGAATAGTTCTGAAGACCGGCTAGGCAGAGAAGATACTAGCTCTCACTCTTGAGTTCCCTCGATTCCCTTCACCTGGGGGTTAACATCTAGTATCAGAACCTAAAATAATAAACCAAGTTGGGAGCTTTAACCTGAAACTTTAAAGTCCCAAACTTTGCACCCTTCAATGAACAATTACCTATTTATTTGCACTCAATCATATGAACTACATTCTTATTCTTACAACCTCATGTGATTCTTTCCAATTGTCGACTGAGACAATACCAGTCAGGTTCTTACATGTTCTCACAACAGATTTTAACATCTGGATTGGCCAAATCAAGAAATAAATGAAGTGCTTGGATTTAAATCACCACAACTTCTTCCAACATTAAAGATCAATACTCTCCACAATTTCCATTCAAAACTTAATGACTTATCATTTTAAGAAGAAATATAAAGAAAACTACTCAGAATCCATAGAGAAAATAAAACCACACTTTAGTTTAAAAGTAGAAATTATTGTCAAACCACAACAAGTCTCAATTAAAACTAAAAGTAGTCTCAAAATAAAAAGATAAAAACTTATCTCAAGTTCTCCACTAAACTCTTGAAGTTCCTTTGAATCTCTTCTCTTTACAATCACTCAAAATAAACTAACAAAAAGGATAAAATAAAAGTTAAAGTCGTGCATGAAAATCTCTCTGAACTAACTCCCCAAATGAGAACTTTTAAAATTTTACAATACTTTTAGGACTCATTTTAAAGTCCTCTCTTCTTTCTTTTATAGTTTTCCGAGAGGTGCCTTGGAAACTCTTTAAAATATGTCTAGATTCCATGTATTTCCCCTAGAGATGCATCCTTTCATGATAATTTTCGTCCATGGTGCTTATAACCACCTATTAAGCCAATGGGTGCCTCAAAAACCTCTTCAAAATTTGCAAAAACTAACTTTACTCGTCTAGTAACTGCCACTAGCACTTAAGCGCGGGACATCTAGTGCTTAGGCGTGACCTTCTCTGCGCTAGATTTGGCGCTTAGGCGTCAAAACACATTTGCACATTTTTCACCTTTTTACTCCAAATTTGATCCTTTTTCACTCCTTTAAGCATTTTTCATCTTTTTATTTGTATCTGCAAGAAAAACACAAAAATACCTTCTATTAAAGCGCAATATCTCAAAAATAGGTATAAAAATGTGTCTAAAAACACTATATATTTTAGGTGTATCAAAATCCCCCAAACTTAAAATGTTACTTGTCCTCAAGTGACACTTCAATCTTTAAAAACTATACATGTATGATATGTATATGAGTTTCTTTAGGAGTTACTAAATTTAGATTTAGAAATATAACATTCTAATTTAGAAAAAATATTCAGTAAATGAGACCAACTTAAAGTTTAGAAATTCTTAAAGTTAAGAAATATGAAAATATGAGTGTCTATCTAATTCAGAAATGTATTGTAGATTTTTCAAATTTAGAATTTAGTTCTTTTATTATCTCTATTTAAAAATTTTCATTAAAAATAATTTTACTTACTATATTATATCTATAAGCTTAAGAGTTTCTCAAGTCTTATACTTCAAAAATATCAAATGTAGAACCAGTTTTTGATTAGGCACTAATCCTCAAGTTTCTCCTTCCTAATTTTTTTCCTCTTTTTCTTTTTCTTTTCTTTCTTTTTTTTCTTTTCTTTCTTTTTTTTTCTTTTTCTTTCACTTTTTCAGTCAAGGATTACTATATCTAGATAGGTCTTTAATGATTTTGAATTCTACTTCTTCTTTCTTAAAACAAAGTCTTGATATAAGTTTTTTACTTATAAATATAATAATAGTTTTGAAAATTATTTTAATAAAAAAAATTTAAGTATTAAAAATAAAAGTCTAAATTATCTAAATTTTTCAAAAATAGAATTTTTCTTACTAAAGATAGTTACTTATATTAACATTTTCTCATTTAAAAGATTTTTTACTTAAAGTTTTTCTTCATTACTAAAAATTTTAAATAAATTTTCTTACTCATTTCTAAAATCAAATTTTACTTCCCTAATATAACTTCATATACATAATAAATTTTTTTTCTTTTCAAATTAAATTCACTTGTAGCACATTTGAGAATAAATAAAATTCCAATTTTTAAAATATTTTTCATCCCTCCAAACTTAATTTTTTAATAGATTAAGAAGTTTAGCATTAGATATATATAAGCAGGAATGAAAATTTAAAAATAACATGCTAACAGGAATTTTAAAACCTAATGATATAAGTATAAAACTAAATACATGAGTAAAATTAAATTTTAATCAAATTTTCTATATTTTCATTTTACTTTAACATGAAGAGATTCAATAGACTTCTAAACATTGGGTATAAACATAAAAACAAACATACACACTACTGACATCACAATCTTAACATAAAGACAAACTTGCAAACATGATAAAAGAAAAATAAAGGGTAGCAGTTTCTGAATTTCAAGTTTAAGATCTAAGCTAGCAAGATTTTCTACTTTATAACATATATAAAATTAAGTTAAGTTTAAACTAACTAAATCATAGTACTAAACACAAAACAACAGTTACTACCCTAAAATTTAAAAATAAAATACTAACAACCACAAACGTTATAATAATAATAAAATATAAAATTCCAAAATACAACATAGTCCAAAACAACACACAGATGCAAATGTAGCAAGCCCATACCACATAGTTCATATAATATTACAATCATAAAATAAATCTCTCAGCTCTACTCTTCATCTTCAGACGCACCGCTGTGCCATTTTTCTGTAGGCTCATAATCAGGATATCGAGGATATTGAGGAAATCGCACTCCTGGCTCACCTCTAATCAGGCTCTCCAAAGATGAGAGAAATTTCTCTTCATAATCACTCTTCCTTCTATTATAACTATTAGTATGGTCTGCAAAGCACTCTAAATTTTGTACCTTATCAATGGTAATATTGATATTATCCATCATGTTCTGCAATAACTCATCTCAAATATGAATAAACTCACCTCGAGATGTAAAAGCACGTGAAGTAATGGTCTAGATGAAGAAGCAACAGAGGTAGATGCAGCAGACATTTCCATTCCATAGCTCCTGGAAAATCCTCTTCTCCAGCCAAAAATCAAATGATCAGAATAAGTCTTCACATTCACCTTCATGGTGGGCTTTAGAGGTAACAGAACTTCCTCTCAACTATCATATTTAACCCCAGCCTGCTCGCACAAAGAAAAGATCAAGGAAGCAAATACCAGACCTACAGTAGTAACAGCTGTAGTAGAACTGATGATAGCCTGACAGATCAAAGCTCCAATGTTGACGTGCTTTCCCTCTTGAATACAATTATTCAACGTCACTCTTTCTCTGGTCACTTCATTGAGATGATTGGTTGGAAGCAGACAAGAAGAAAAGAAATTGTGGCAGGCCTTTGAAGGTGCACATAACTTTGAAGTTGGGAAATTTACTTTCCTCTCATTGGTAATTGATACACCTAAAATATATAGTATGTTTAGACACATTTTAATACCTATTTTTTAGAAATTGTAGTTTAATGGAAGGTATTTTTATATTTTTCTTGCAGATACAAGTAAAAATGGAAAAAAATACTTAAAGGAGTGAAAAAGGATTAAATTTGGAGTAAAAGGTGAAAGATTGTGCAAAAGAGTTTTGGCGCCTAAGCGCAAGATCCGGCGCTTAAGCACCGGTTAAACAGAGAAGGTCGCGCCAGTGGTAGTTACTAGACGAGTGAAATCAGTTTTCATGAATTTTGAAGAGCTTTTTGAGGCAACCATTGACTTAATATGTGGTTTTAACCACCATGGACGAAAATTATCATGAAAGGATGCGTCTCTTAGGCAAATACATCAAATCAAGACACATTTTGTAGCGATCCCATGGCACCTCTTGGAAAACTATAAAAGAAAGAAGAGAGGACTTAGGAAAGAGTCCTCAAAAGGTCCGAAAAAGTGTGAGTCCTAAAAATATTGGCAAGTTTTAAAAGTTCTTCTCAGGGGAGTTAGTTCGGTGAGATTTTCAGGAACCACTTTTTATTTACTTTATCCTTTTTGTTATTTTGTTTTGAGTGATTATAGAAGAGAAGAGATTCAAAGGAACTTCAAGAGTTTGGTGGGGGACTTGAGATAAGTTTTTATCTTTTTTTTTTAGACTACTTTTGGTTTTAATCGAGACTTGTTTTTGGTTTGACAATAATTTCTTCTTTTAAACTAAATTGTGGTTTTGTTTTCTCCATGGATTCTGAGTAGTTTTCTTTATCTTTTTTCTTAAAATGATAAGTAATTAAGTTGTGGAAGGAAGTTGTGGAGAGTATTAATCTTTAATATTGGAA
>NEWO01000461.1:364315-380323 GCA_003013225.1 Phalaenopsis aphrodite | reverse complement strand
AAGTTAATATAAATTTGTTAAGTGAAGAAATGTAAAAAATTTTTAACTTTAAGAAGAGGATAGTGAAGTTCAAAATCATTAAAGGCTATCCAGATATAGTAATCCTCACATACATTAAAAAAATATATAAGAAGATAGAAAAGAAAAAAGGATTAAAAATGATCCTGAAAAGTAAAAAAAAAATATAAAAAAAAGATATGGGGAGAAGCTTGAGGAGATGTCTAATTAAAAATTGTCTTCACTTGAATCAACTTAAGGAAAAAGACTTGGACACATTTTCTAAACTTTTTATTTGAATATTTGCTTAATAATTAATAAAGTTTTATGAAGTTCTTTTTCATATGAATTTTTTAAGTGACTTTAATATGACAAATTGCAATTTTTCTTAAAAGAAATAGAGGATCAGAAATTTTAGACTTAATTACTTAATATCCTAGCACCTTTAGTATTAACTGAAGTTGTTTTGAATTTTTCTTCAAGTTATACGATTATGTTTAGAGAACTTAAATATGGAAGTTTAGAAGTTAAATTCTTTACCATAAGTCATATTTTTATATAGTATAGGAGTTACTTGAAGACAAGTACCATGTAAGTTTGGGGGATTTTGATACACCGAAGATATATGCATTTTTAGACACATTTTATACTTATTTTTGGTGATATTGTACCTTAATGGAAGGTATTTTGATGTTTTCTTGCAGGTTGTTGATTTTTAGGACTTATAGCAAAAAGAAGCAAAAAGGAAGAAATTTGGAGTCAAAATGATGTTTTTGAAGAAGTACTCAACACCGATTGAGCCAAGGGCAACGTCGACGGCACATAACAAAAAATAGTTGAAATTTTTACTCAGCATCGACGACGCCAGACTAGTTCTGATGGCGCCAAAGGCGATTCAGCCCCTGTTTCTAGAAGTTTCGATGTATTTGGATGATTTTTGAAGAGCTTTTGAAGGCACCTCTTGGAGAACCGACCTTGGGCTTTATTTGGGCCGAAAATCATTAGGAAAGTGACTGTTTTTCGCTCTAAGACGTTCCACCATGCTCCATTTTTGCCATTCTTCATAATTTATTTTTATTCTACCACCATATTTGAGTCCATTAGTGATTTTTATTTTATAGTTTAGAGTTTGTGTAGTGAGATTTAGTATGAAATTTTCTGTAAGAGTGTTGGAGAAGGAAAAAAATGAGAGATATATTCTTCCTGCATTTCTAAAGAAAGGCTACAAGGGATTTGCTTTGAGAAAGAGTTCCATATAA
Organism: Phalaenopsis aphrodite; assembly: GCA_003013225.1. Classification (NCBI taxonomy): domain Eukaryota; kingdom Viridiplantae; phylum Streptophyta; class Magnoliopsida; order Asparagales; family Orchidaceae; genus Phalaenopsis; species Phalaenopsis aphrodite. Next base: position 379,067 of record NEWO01000461.1, on the reverse strand, counting down.
GTTTTAGTTGTTTATTAGTGTTGTTTGAACTTTCTTTTATATATGAAATTTGTATTTTGTTGTGTCTTTCTCATGAAGTCTGAGTATTTCCCTCTATTTTTCTCCCTACTCTGAGTTATGGTGAAATAAAGAGATAATATGATGTGCCACTATTAAAATATAAAATAAATTTTGATGATTTTTTAACTCTGAACTTAATTTACATTTCAATCTAGCCAATTGAATTGTTAAAATATGTTGTGAAACATATGATCAAGGAAATGGAGTATGAGTTCTACACCAGAGTAAGGATCACATCATGGAGGAGAAATTCGTTCATGGAATTATGTGTAAATAAATAGAAAAATATTCCTTATTGGGTGTAGAATTGGAGAATCTTTAGGGTGACAGACTAAAATCCTCAATTCAATCTTAGTGTTTAAAAACTAAAGCGAGAGTTAGCCTTCAGGTGAAGGGAAGTGGGAGCTCTGGAGTGGGAGTCAATATCCTTCTAGCCTAGCCACGGATTTAGGGACTAAACCTAGGATTAGCCAATGATTCTATATGCACTGTATCAGGGTAGAGAATTATATTTGCTCTTATTTAGCACAATACATATTATAAACATTTATCTCATCTCATTTCACCAGAACCTCATTGTAGTCGGAAGGATGCTTTTTCACATAAGAAATCTTCATTACATAAACATAGTTAGTATATTAGTATTTACTTTTTAAACTTTTCATTTCTGTTTTGCTAATAGTTAAGTACTTCAGTTTTGAGAACATCTCAACATTCGAAATTAGTTACAGTGATTTCGTTTGATTTTCTGTAAATTTTCTAGTAAAACTTATTATTGTCAATTTACACCTTCCCTATGGGATCAATAGTTGGGGCTTGAATAGAAAGTCCTTTTATTACTTGATAATGATATGTATACTTGAGTAGAATCTCATTATTATTTGCCTATAAATATATATATTTTACACAACTTACTTTTCATATAAGGATCAAGTTTTTTGCGCTGTAGTGGTGTTAACTTCATAAATCCTTACATATAAAAAATCAAGATCAAGGATCAGCCCTGGATTTGTAGTTCTCGTCCATATGAATTCTATGCATACAAATTGTGGAACTGATTCCTTTAATATCGGCAACTGTCCATTCAAATGCTTTCTTATAATTCTTCAAAGTTTCCATTAAACTCACTTTTTCTTCTGTAGTTAATTCTGATGAAATTATAACTGATAATGTTGAGGAATCACCTAAAAAATTATATTTTAAATGTTCAAAAAGTAACTTCAACACAAGTTCATGTTCAAAAAGTAACTTCAACACAAGTTCAGGAGGTTTTTCAATCGATGGATAAAAAGATTTATTTTTTTCTGTTGTGTCCAAAACTTCAAAACTTTCTCAAACATAATTCGAATCTTTCTTATGAAAATCTTTAAATTGATCTAATTTCTCTTCTTTCTCTTGTTCCAACTCTTTCATTTCAGATTTCTCATCATAAGTTGTTTTGAAATGACATTCACTCAGATATTTTATCACATTCATTCGGTAACATTCAACATTTTTACCTTTTGCAGGGTACTTCATTGATTTAGAGATATTAAAAGTACTTATTTGATCATTGACACACATAGTTAATTCCCATTTCTGCACATCTATCATTGTTCTCCCTGTTGCTAGGAAAGGTCTCCCCAAAATGATAGGTATCTCCTTATCTTCCTCCATATCTAGCGCAATGAAATCAAAAGGAAAGATAAATTGATCCACTTTCACTAAAGCATCTTCTATAACTCTCTTAGGATATGTTATTGAGCGATCTGTTAACTGCAGAGTTACAGTAGTAGGGGTAATTTCTCTAAATCTCAATCTCTTAAATATTGATAATGGCATAAGGTTAATGCTTGCACCTAAATCACATAAAGCTTTCCAATAAAATTTGTCTCATATTTCACATGGAATTGTAAAGCTACCAGGATATTTAAGCATTTCAAGAAGCTTTTTCTAAATTATAGCACTGCACTCCACACTAAGTGCAATAGTCTCATTATCCTCAAACTTCTTTTTCCTATTAATAATATCATTCATAAATTTCACATACCTTGGCTTTTTTTCAAAGGCATAAGGAAATGGAATATTAATTTAAAGCTTCTTATAGATTCCCATAAATTTTGAAAATTTTGAAAATTTTTTATCAAACTTTTGTTACCGAAGTTTCTAAGAAAATGGAGTTGGTGGTTTTTCCAAGTCAATTTTATATGGAGAAATAGGTCTCTCTAAATATTTCAAAGCGTCCTCTTTAGACTCTTCAATTTTTTCTCTCTACTTCAATCTCATTTGAACTCTACCATCTAATTCTCTTCCGCTTTTAAGTTGAATGAATTTTACTTGCTCTTTATTCTGGTCTTTTGGATTTACTTCTGTATTAGTAAGAAGTGTTCCTTAGGATCTATTACTTAATGATTTTGATATTTGTCCCAATTGATTCTCAATATTTCTAATTGTAGCCACTTGACTTTGCAAATGATTTCTCATTTGTAACACCACTTCTTCTGTAGACAATTTTTTCACCTTAAATTGTGGATTACTGTTGAAACCTAGAGGATATGTAGATCTATAATTACTATTACCTTTGTTGCTCCAGCTTCCCAATGGGTTTACTTTGTTATTCTCCTATTGCTAATTATTACCACCCGAAGTATTATTCCAGTTAAAGTTATGATGGTTCTTCCAACTTGGGTTATTATAGTTTGAATATGGGTTATTCTGCTTGTTATTGATGGCATTGGAAGTTTCTAACAATGCTTGAGAATCTATCATTTAGCCTAATAAATTCTCTTCAATCATTGCAACTTGTTGAGAAAAATTCATTCCAAATTGGTCTAACTTCCTTGAAATTATAGTAACTTGATTTGTTAACATTGCAAAAGCATCATATTCATGAATATTGGCTAGTTTCATAGGATTTACCCTCTCAAAAGACCATTAAAGATTATTAGTAGTGATCTCATCAATTAAAGCATAAGCGTCATGAAATGGTTTTGACATCAACAAACCACCAGCAACGACATTGATAATAGATCTAAGAGATTCAGGTAATCCATTGTAAAAAGTTTGAATTATTAATCAATTTGTATAGCATGGTGTGGACACTTTCTCAGCAGTTCTTTAAATCATTCACATGCTTCACAAATAAATTCCCCTTCAAACTAACAAAAAAATGTAATATCATTTCTAAACTTGGCATTTTTTTATGGTGAAAAATATTTAGCAAGGAATTTCTGTGCTAAATCACCACAACTTCTGATAGATCCATGAGTTAACGAATATAACCATATCTTAAACTTATCCCTAAATGAGAGAGAAAAAATTTTAAGACTTATAGCATCATCTGATACACCATCATATTTAAATGTAGCAAACAATTCTAGAAAATTGTCAAGATGTAAATTTAGATCTTCAGCTGGTGCTCCCCAAAACTGATTATTTGATACCATTTGAATAATAACAAGTTTAAGCTCAAATGAATTAGCTACGACAACAGGTTTTTGAATACTACAAAGAAGTTCATCCATTGTACATAATCACTTAAAGGTCTAAACTCTTGATCAACATTTTGATGATTTTAGTTTTCCATTTCTTAAAATTTTGTCTTTTTCTATATATCTTTTTTTATTTTTCTAATAGTTCTTTCTAATTCAGAATCGTAGGGCACTGGTCCTGTAGAACCTAAACTACACATACATTACTACGAAAGACAAAATAAAATCATACAAACAAAAACTTTATATAAAAATAACACTACAATATTTTTATAATAAATCTAAAAATTTTAAAAAGACTTTTTAAAAATATAATATTGCTTTCTAAAAATTTCTTTAAAAATCTTATATTTTGGTCCCCGGCAACGGCGTCAAATACTTGATCACAATTTTATATGTCAATACGATATACTCAGTTATATTATTAATTTTTCCTTACTTATAATTCTTACTTTACAACGACGACTAAAACTTGATCACCAGCAATAGCTAGGAAAATGCTTGACTTTGAAGTAAATAAGAATGCGATTATTATATTTATTTATGGGATACTACGCAAGTATACGTAACATTATCAAGTAATATAGGACTTTTTGATTAAGCCCCGAATATCGAACCCACAGGGACAAAATACAATATGAAATTAAAATTAGAAGAAAGTAGATAACAAATTCTACTTAGAAAAATATTCTTACTTAAAATTTAGATGTTATAATAGGAATGAAAATTTAATTCTTTTTATAATTTTTTATAATTGAAAGTAAAGTAAACAACTAACTAAACTTAACTAGATATTTGTAAAATGAAGGAATTATAAATAAAATATCTTTTTCCTTATCATGAATTAGTAACAAGTTTAGGATCTATGTTGTGAAAGTATTCAAATTGTGTTGTGCTAAGTAGGAGCAAAAATATTATTTATCCTTACTAGAGATGTTAGAAAGAACATTGACTAATTTAAAGTTTGAATAGTCTTGAAGATGGGTTAGGAATGGAAGATACTAGCTCTCACTCTAGAGTTCCCTCTTCTCCCTCCACCTCGGGCCAAAATCTCGTATCAAAAACTAAGATTATAAATCAAATTGGGGGCTTTAGCCTATCACTCTAAAGTCCTCTAAATTTACACCCTTAAAAGTTTATTTCCCTACTTATTTGCAATCAATCATATGAATTACATTCTCATCCATACAATCTCATGTGATTCTTACCATTTTTTGACTAAGATAATACCATCTCAGATCTTACATGTTCTTTCAACAAATATTAACATTTTAATTGACCAAATCAAGAAGTGAATGAAGTACTAGATTTAAAATCATCACAACTTATTCCAACATTAAAGATTAATACTTCACACAACTTCCATCAAATAATTAATCACTTATCATTTTAAGGAAAGAAGATAAAGATAACTACTCAGACTTCATGAAGAAAACACAACCACACTTAATTTTGAAAGTAGAAATCATGCAAACAAGCAAGAAGTCTAAATTAAAACCAAATGTAGTCACAAAGATAAAAAAATTCATCTTAAATCCTCTCTATTGAACTCTTGAAGTTCTTTTGAATCTCTTCCTTCGCTTACAATACAAAGTACAACTCAAAATAAACATAAAAGGGGGTGGCAGCAGCATGTGTAGGAGGAAGATTGGAAAAAATCATAGGAGGGTGTGGAATGGTCTCCTTCAATCCAATCCAAGTCTTCCTTTATAATTTTCTAAAAGGTGTCTTGGTGTCTCTTCAAAATGTTTCCACATTCAATGAATCTTCCAAGAGTTGCCTCCTTTCAAAAGCCAATTGAATATATTTTCGTATTCATGAACTATTTCCCACATTTTCACTAAGGGTTGATTCAAACACCACTTGAAAAATTCATCCAAATTCATTGAATCATCAAGTAACTACTTTTGACACTTAAGCATAAGGTACTTGGCTCTTAGGCGCGACCTTCTCGATTTTTCTGGCGCGTAAGTGCTAGTTTTGGGCATTTAGTTGTCACAGTTCTTTTGCTTACCTTCTTTATTTTTGTTCTAAATTTGATCATTGTTCACTCCTTTCAACATTTTTCATCCGTTTGATTGTACCAAAAATACACAAATGTCTTCCATTAAAGTGCAATATCTCAAAAATAGGTATAAAATTGTATACATAAAGTCTATATTTTAGGTGTATCAATATGTTCTTACCATAATAAATGGTTTTAACCACCTGGATTTAAGTTTTCCTAAAAATAATTTCAATATTTAATTATAAAGCAATGCTTCTTATCCAGGCCTAAAATGTTTTTTCAGAATTTTTCTGATCATGCCTAAATTTTGTTTTCTCCTTATAAACTTTGGCATTCTCATAAGCTTTAATTGTAGTAGTCTCTTTTCTCTAGCATCTTTCAAATTATAATTAAACTCTTCAATTTCCCAGTAAGCTTTATATTCCAATTCAACTGGCAAGTGACATGTTTTTTCGTATATGAGCTTATATGGTGTCATTCCTATAAGTATTTTATAAGCAGTCTTATAGGCCCATAAAACATTATCAAGTCTAGTAGAACAATTATTCTATTTAGGATTTACCATTTTTTCCAATATTCTTTTAATTTTTATATTGGATACTTCTACTAAACCACTAGTTTCAGAAAGATAAGTTGTGGCAATACGATGCTTAATCCCAAATTTTTTAGTTAATGTTTCAATTATTTTATTCCTAAAATGACTTCCCCCATCTGTAATGATAACTCGTGGCATTTTAAATCTTGTGAAAATATTTTTTCTTAAAGATTTTGCTATGCTTTGAGCATCACAGTGAGGTAAAGCAACTGCTTCAATCCACTTATAAACATATTCCACGACTATTAAAATACAATTTTTTCCAAAAGATGGTATAGAAGGTCCCATGAAATTAAATCCCAAAACATCAAAGATTGCAACTTCAAGAGTAAAATTTTGGGTCATTTCATCTCTTCTAGAAATATTGCCTACAATTTGACATCGATCACATATTTTTATATAATTGTTAACATCCTTAAATAAAGTAGGCCAATAAAATCCTGATTGTAAAAATCTTAAACGTAGTTTTATGCACTCCAAAATGTTTCCCAAAATCTGATTTATGACATTTTTTGAATAATTTCTTGAGTTTCTTCTAATGGTACACATCTTCAAATAAGTAAGTCCTTACATTGTTTATATAAATAAGGGTCATCCCAAAAGTAAGATTTTGAATCATGAATGAATTTTTTAATTTGATGGATATCAAATCCATAAGGTAAAATATTATTAACCAAGTAGTTCACTATATCAACATACCACAAAATTTGCCATTCATTAATTTCATATAATTGTTCATCAGGAAAATTTTTATTAATTTCATTATTTATATCTTTCTCATTTTCTTGTTCAAGCCTTGATAGATAATCAGCTATTTGGTTATCAGTAACCTTCCTATCCACAACTTGAAAATCAAATTCTTACATTAGAAGGACACTTCTAATTAATCATGGTTTCGCATCCTTCTTCATCATTAAATACTTAACAACAGAAAGATCAGTATGAACAATACATTTAGTTCCAATAAGACAATATTTGAATTTATCAAAAGTAAACACTATAGCTAGTAATTTCTTTTCAATGGTAGTATAATTAATTTGAGCTTCATTAAGGGTTTTACTGGCATAGTATATCACTTTAAATATTTTGTCATATCTCTGTCCTAAAACAACCTCTATAGCATAATCACTAGCATCACACATCAATTCAAAAGGTTTTGTCCAATCAGGTGAAATAAGAATAGGTGTAGTGATTAGTTTCTCTTTTAATATGTTAAAGGCATAAAGGCATTCATCATTAAAAATAAAGTTGGCATCTTTTTCTAAAAGTCTTTAATATAACGTCTGTAGAAACTAGCATGTCCTTGAAAATTCCTTATTCCCTTCACATTCGTAGGTGGTGGTAATTCAACAATAACTTGAATTTTTGTTGGATCAACATCCATGCCTTTTTTAGAAATTTTATGCCCTAACACTAATCCTATGACAACCATAAATTGGCATTTGTTTCCAATTTAGAACAAAATTTATTTCTTCACAACATTTTAGAACTCTTGATAAATGATCTAAACATAAATTGAAAGAAGTCCCAAAGGCTCAGAAATCATCCATAAAAATTTGAATTCTTTTTTTCAAATAAATCACATAAAATGTCAACATACATTTTTGAAAATTTGTAGGGGCATTACATAATTCAAATGACATTCTTCCAAAAGCAAAAGTTTCATAAGGACTAGTAGAAGTCATTCTCTCTTGATACTCAGGAGCAATAGCTATTTGGTGGTATCCAATATATTCATCCAAAAAGCAAAAATAACGTTGTCATGTTAATCTATCCAACATTTGATCCAGAAAAGGTAAATGAAAATGGTCTTTTATAATGGCAGCAAGTAATTTTCTATAATCATTACATATTCGCCATCCAGTAACTTGCCTTATTGGATTTAATTCATTTCTTTCATTTTCAACCACAGTCACTCCTCCTTTCTCAGGAACATAATGAATAGGACCAAAGCAAGAACTATCTAAAATTGGATAAATAATATCAGCATCCAACCACATAAAATTTCTTTGTTAAATACATCTTTCATTATAGGATTTAATCTCCTTTGAGGATTAGCCCTAGGCTTATGGTTATCTTCCATCAAAATTTGGTGCATACAGATTGAAGGACTGACTCCTTTAATATCAGTTAATGTCCATCCAAAGCCTTTTTTATGATACTTTAATATTTGCAATAAATAATCTTCTTGTTCTGCATTTAAATCTAAGGATATAATGACTAGTAATGTAGATGAGTTCCCTAAAAATACATACTTTAAATAAGTAGGAAAGACTTTCATCTCAAGTTCAGGAGGTTTTTCAATAGATAAAATCAGGGGTATATTATTTTTTGTACAATCTAAAATTTTATATTTTTTTTCTAAACATAATTTGAATCCTCAGTAATCATTTCATGTGATTCATCTTGAGAATCTCTTCCAGTCTCAACTTGTTGTTCTTCTTCTGAAATGACTTCATCTTTTTTATCTAATATAACTTCACATCTATTGTGAAAATGATTAATAATCATATCATCAATGATATCCATTCTGTAACATTTTCCATCAAGATACTTCATTTAATAGTTCGAATCCTCAGTAATCATTTCATTTGATTCATCTTAAGAATCTCTTCCAGCCTCAGTTTCTTGTTCTTCTTCTGAAATGACTTCATCTCTTAGATCCAATATAACTTCACATCTGTTGTGAAAATGATTAACAATCATATTATCAATGATATCCATTCTGTAACATTTTCCATTAAGATACTTCATTTTTTAAGCACAGTAAATGAACTTTCTGATCATTCAATCTCATTGTTAATTCCTATTTTTGCACATATATCATTGTTCATCTGGTAGCAAGGAAGAGTCTCCCCAAAGTCATAGGAATTTCTTTATCTTCTTCCATATCTAATATAATAAAATCAACATAGAAGATAAATTTATCCACTTTAACCAGTACATCTTCTATAACCCCTTTAGGATAAGTGATAGACAGTAGTAGGAGAAAAATCTCCTCAACCTAACCTTTTGAATATAGATAGTGGCAAAAGGTCAATGCTCTCTCCTAAATCACATAAAGCTTTTCCTCAAAATTTTTCTCCAATTGCACAAGGTATGGTAAAGCTATTAAGATCTTCAAATTTTTTAGGAAGCTTTTTCTGAATTATTGCACTACATTCTTCACTAAGTGCAACAATCTAATGATCTACAAACTTCCTAATTTATTTAAAACTTCTTTCATAAATTTTGCATAATTTGGCATCTGTTCTAAAGCCTCGACAAAAGGGATATTAATTGTAAGCTTCTTGAATATTTCAAAAAAAAATTGAAAATTTTTTATCCAAATTTTGTGGTTTAAGTCTTTCTGGAAAAGGTAGTGGGGGTCTTTCTAAATTAATCTTTCTTGGAGAGTTATGTGTTTCTACTTCCCTAGGAATAATTTCTTCAAGTCTCTCAGTTTCTTTAACTTCAATTTCTTTTGAACTCCAACATTTAATTCCTTTCCACTCCTTAGTTGGACCACTTTAACTTGCTTTGGTTCTTTACTTTTATCTTTAGGATTGATCTCTACATTACTAGGAAGTGTTCCCTAAGTTCTGCTGCTAAGTGCGTTAGTAATTTATCCCAGTTGATTCTCCATATTTCTAATAACAACACTTTTACTTTGTAAATGATTACCCATCTGTAACACCAATTCTTATATAGACAACTTCTTCTCCTTAACTTATTGATTAAATCTAGGAGGATAAGTAGGTTTAAAGTTAACACTACTCTGGTTATTCCAATTTTCCAATGAGTTTACTTGAGCATTCCCCCATTCTTCACTTCCACCACCAGGATTGTTGTTCTAATTGAAGTTAAGATGGTTTTTCAAACTTGGGTTTTAATAATTGAAATATGTGTTATTGGGTTTGTTGGTAGCATTTATAGTTTCTAATGAATTATGATAATCAATCATTTGTCCTAATGAATTTTCTTCAGCCATTTCGGGTGTTGCAGAAAAACTCATTCCAATTTGGTCTGTCTTCTTAAATAATGCAGCAAATTGACATGCAATCACTGAAATAGCATTGTTATTATGAATACTAGCTACTTTCTTAGTATTTACCCTTTCAGAAGGCTACTGAAAATTATTTGCAGTCATTTCTTCAATTAATGAATAAGCTTCATCAAAGGGTTTAGACATTAATGAACCTCCAGCAATAGCATCTATAATAGATATAATTTAATTGAGTGATTAACAAGTCTAGAAAAGCATGATGTGGACACTTTCTAAGAAGTTCCTTAAATCTTTCCCAAGCTTCATATATGGACTCTCCTTCATACTAAGTAAAAGAAGTAATATCATTTCTAAGCTTCGTAGTTTTTGAAGGTGGAATATACTTAGCCAAAAATTTTTGAGCTAAATCTCCCCAAGTTCAAATAGATCCAGGCGTAAACAAATTTAACGACATCATTTGATACGTCATCATATTTAAATGTAGCACACAGTTCTTAAAAACTAGCTAAATGTAAATTGGGATCCTCAGATAGTGTTCCTCCAAACTGGTTATTTTGTACCAATTGTATAATTGAAGGTTTAATTTCAAATCAGTTAGCCTCTATAGTAGAAGTTTGAATACTTAAATTAACTTAATCTATTGTAGCATTTGTATAATCCCTTAAAGGTTTTTATAAATTATGATGTTCATTTTCAGTAGTGTGAATTTCACTATTATTTTGCAATGTATTTGTCGTTTCTTGAGAATTATGAAGTCTTCCTTATTTTCAATTTTTTTTTTCTAATAGCCTATTCCAATTGATATCGTAAGGCACTAAATTTTTAGATTCATAACTACACATAAACAATGTAAAAAATTGCAGAAAATAAAATAACACGGCAAAATTTTTTTTTGAATTTTTATATAAAAAATTTTAATTTTTTTCGAATTTTTCAAATTGTTTTTAAAATTTTTAAATTTATTATTCAAATAAAATTATAAATCAAAAAGTTCCATCGCAATCCCTGACAACAGCACCAAAAACATGACCCGACCCGCAATTACTTGTATTTTTAATCTCCTTAATTTTGCTAGAAAATATGTATCAAATTATATCTAGCGACTAGTGTGAACACATGTAATGATTTATAATAGATTATCACACTAGGGGTACTGCACAAGTATGTATCATTTCAAGTAATATAGGATTTTCCTTAAAACCCCCAGTATCGAGCCCACGAGGAATGTGGTTACTCTTAAAATCAACTTACAGAAATTCTATTTAAATTGCAAATTAAAAAGGTAAAAGATTTAAAATGATATGCTCACCAAAAATTACTACTAAATAGCTAAAAATAAATTAACAACAAAATGCAACAGCTAAACAAAATATAACAACAAGTTTGAATATTATGGAAAACCTTTCCCCTTGCAAAGAGATTTTAATTTATCTAGGATTCAAATAATTTAAGACAAAGTTGAAGTATTGTGACAAATAGAAGTATACCTTATTCTTTACCCCCTCTCGGTGCTTGTAAAGAACATTAACTAACTTAAGGCCGATTCCTTAACATCTCGATTCCACATCAGTGTTATCTAGCCTCTCACCTCTAGATGCCTTTAGCATATGCCATCGTAATGACTGAATCTCAGCGTCAGGGTACTAAACCTTAAGCCAAACTGATAAGAAACTAGTCTGTCACTCTAGATCTAACTAATTCTATGCCCATCAAAACTTATCTCCCGATTTATTTGCATTCCCCCTTAGGTAATAACAATTGCTCTGCCTCGAATGAAGTGTGGTATCCACTAGTTGGGTGAAATCATAGCCCCCCTAGGTCATTATGTTTCTTAACAAATTTTAAGTTCACAAGTGACTAGTTTACAAAGTAAATGATGATTCGATGAAAATACCATCATAATTTTTAAGAGTGAAATAAATCTTTAAATAATTTTAATCTCACAAGATTAAATCTAATATACAAGAAAAAAGAAAGGGAACTACTCAAAATTCATGGAGATTAAATAAAAACAAAACATTTCATTGAAATCCAAGTCTTACAACAAAAACTTAAACACAAATACAAAGTACCTTATGTCTTCTCCCCAAGTAAACTTCTGGAGTTTCCTTTAAACAATCTTCAAACTTCTTCACACTAAGACACACTCACACTTACACTTGAACCTAAAAAATGAAAACCCTAATTTATTATTTCTGCCCAATTGAAGTTTTGAGGCTCCAAAAGGACCCTAAATTTGGCCAAATCCTTCTCATTAAATAGAAAACAGAAAATGACCAAAGGTTGCTTCAAACACCCCTCCAAAATTCGACCAAATTTGATGTATCTTTTAGAAAAATAGTTAATGGCGCTACAGTGCCAGTCTGAGAAGCTATAGCACTCTTCTCGCTCATATGTGGCGTTATGACATTAAGGGATGGTGCTATAGTGCCACACAAAAATCTTCATTCTTACTCCTTTTTTTCCCTCATTTTCTCTAAATGTCAATTCCATGTACTTGAAACAGAAAACATGCAAAATATCTTCCTTTAAAGTGCAATATCATTAAAAATGTACATAAATACTTATAAAATATGCACTAAAAATAGGTTATTTTTAGGTGGATCAATATTCAAGAAGATGAGAGTGATGAAGATGTGTAGTCCTTCTAAAGTATGGAATTTTTAATTACGAGAGCATATGTGTGTTATTTTTTCATTCGATTTCCTTTATTTTCTATGTTGAACTTTATGGGTTTTATGTTTGGTGTTTAGTTTTTAGCGTTAGGTTGTTATGGTGTGATTTCGACGTTGAATTTGATGTTGTGGTTTAAAAAAAAAATTGTTTGTAATCATTTGTATTTTATATATAAATGTGAGTTTTGTGTTGTTTGTGAAAATATATTGTTAGAGGATTGTTTAATTATAAAAATTAATGTTAATTTAGGCTAGTTTGAGGTTGGCATGGTTTGGAATACAATAGATTTTACAAAAAAAATCGAAATTTAGAATTTTTTATCTCAGTGCCAGCAGCGCCAGATTTGGTGTCATAGGTGCCAGTTTACCGAAACTACCCTGAACCTCTTAAAATCACGAAAATGAATAGTAAAGCCTCATTTTTATTGCTTGGGTCATCTCCTACCTCTAGACTAAGGTTAAAATTCAAAATAGGGCATGCTTATTCTTGGAATAAAATAGATATGAAGGCTTAAAAGTCTTGGATTTCATCTTCCCTTAGTAAGAGCATCACTTTAACTTAGAAATTTTTTATTTTCACCATGGTTTTTTCCTACATTATGGAAAATCAAAAAATTTGATGGTTTTGGAAAAAAATTAATGAGAATCCATGGTGAGAAGTTTCTTACCAAGTATTTCAACTTTTGGAGTTCGATTTATTGTTATTGTTCATTTATTTGTACTACATATAATTTTTTTAAAAATCATCATGGCTCCAAGATTGAATAGAGGAAATACTTTGGGAGGGTTTGATTCAAGAAGATTTGTTAATTTAAAAGCTCAATATAATCATAACACCCAACTAGCCACAAAGAAACTGATCCAAGAGCATGTATTTTCTAATCTGAGAGGTTCTATTGAAAGTTTGATTATAGCACATAACTAGGAAACTTTCTGTTATTTTACAGTAGTAACAATTGTTCCTATCATTCATTAATTTCTATGTCAACCTTTGGGAGACTTCAGACAATCAAGTATATGTTCGAGGTAAAAATGTTTAATTTTCTCGAGAAAGAATCAATGTGTTATATCAGTGTCCGCGCTATTTCGGGGTTGGAGGGAAGTTGCCCGTAAGAAGCTGTCGGTCGCCGGAATTGAAATATCGTCGCCCGCTTCGAAAGGACGTTGAAGTATGAAATCAAACGGTCCCCATATTTTTCATAGTTTAAATGAAAAAGCATTATACCTCAACTCCTGTATCTATCCCGAAGGATAAACACAAGACTCGAGGATGAGGCTCGATCAAATAAACTAAGGAAAGTATGACGTTCGTCTGGTCTGCGAAACCTTTATATTTGCCGACAAGTTCCTCTATTTAATATAAAGAATGAAATATGATTTTTATTAAGCTGGGTTCGGACATGCTTCCTATAAATGCAAGCCCCTATAGTTAATTATATCTTAAATGACCAAAGTCACCTAAGAAGACTCTCGAAAAAAATCAAGAAATATTATCTTTGAGGAATTTCAAAGGGTAGGACTCTTCAATGAGATCGAACGTAGAGGTGTGAAAAGGGAATTGGTTCAAATTTGAAACATTTTATTGTAGAGTCCAAAGGAGGAGGAACTAAGGGATGTCATGGATCCAGAGACGAACCCCAGTGACTTCTCAAGCTATCCTAATGTTTGGCTTCAGTTTTGAGGAGAAAAATTTAAGTATTTCATCCTACCAATTTTATTAGTTAGGGCTTACATTCGTGTGAAATGATCACGTGAATAGCCTGGAAGTTGTGAGGATTTAGGTCGTGACAAACGACAACCTCGGAATCCTAAGACGAGTTAACGCTTATATTGTATAGCAGGGCTACGCAAAAAGCCTAAAGATAAGGTGAGAATTTACGTTACATAAGCAAGCAACCTCGAAGTCCTACGGCTTTTGTTGTTTAAGTCTAAGGAAGGAAGATTGGTTTAGCTGGGGAA
>NEWO01000461.1:332773-362207 GCA_003013225.1 Phalaenopsis aphrodite | reverse complement strand
TGTATTTTAAATGAATTAACCCATGAAATTATTTTCAAAGGCTTCTATAGTCACCGTGGACCTTCCAAAATTTTCTTAGGATTTTCTAATCAATATGCCAATTTCTATGATTATTTTAAAGAAATAATGTGCAAGATCTTGAAAAATATGGATCTCTGTATAGGAACCTCCTCTAACTTTGGAAAAATCAGAGGATGTTTCCCCTTACAGAGGCTACAACATGCCAAAATCTCAAGCCAAGGTGATGTGTCAATATGTATGGAGAATCAAATGATTCAAAACAATGTTTAATTAATTAAAAATAAAATATGCATCAAATGAACTTGAAATTTATTCCACATTATTCTCCTCTGTTTACTGAGCAAGAGAGTATTTTTATTTTATTTTTGTGATTTTTCTACACAAAGTTATGGATTTTCTAAGTTAGGGGTATTTAAATAAATAAGAAAAAGCCCTATTTATCTATTTAAACCGCGTGTGCTGACTAGATCCTAGGCAGCTCCGAAGGCATGTGTGGCGCGCTCTGGTTGGACGCCGCCATCCATGTAGTTGCTGACTTGGCCCGCAGTTTATGTCCCGTAGCGCTGTCCGGCTCGATCTCCTCTATTCATTTGATACACGCTCGATCGAACGGCTCCCCGTCATCATCCCCGATAGAATGATCTTGTGACCGTCCACACTAAAACCCTAAGATCTCTGCCTAGACTCAACCAAATCACCTCAGGTTTGATCATATGGACTCGTCTAAGTGAGACAAACATATACATATGGTAATCATGCAATTAAATTAAGCCTAATTAAATGGAGAATTGAAATAGGCTCGGGATGATGTGAGGTTTTATACCTTTGCTCTAAGAAGTGAAGCTTCGATCAGAGCGGTTCGACATGTTCGTTGAGGTCCAAGGAGGCTAGGGATTGACTCCCTGGTCTTGGTGTAAGGCCTAAGTAGGAATTCGATCACGGACGGATTTGGGTGTTGGTCTAGAGATATGGTAGAGGCTCTGTGGAAGGGGGATTTTATGCGGTTTTGGCTTCTTTCACTGTTGTGAAGGTGTGGGTGAAGTTAATTTGAGTTTGGTGGACTGTGGAGGTGTATTGGGTTCTATTCTGGTTTCTGGTAAGGTTTCAAGCTCAAAATTGAGCTCCGACAATGAGAATTGGTGAGGGAAAATGGTTGGAATGCACTAAGGGGATCTTGGGGAAGCTTTGTGTGAAGTTTGGAGTGTCCTCTCTAAGAAAATTTAAGCACACCTCCCATGGCCATGGGAGGTGAGTTTTTATAAAACTGGCCATGGGGTGGCTCTCAGGGCACAAGTTTGGGTGCATTGTGGTGCTTAGGTGGAGGGCAGAGGAGCTCTTCAATTTGATTTGGATGAGCTGGCCTCTAGGTTTGATTTGGGTGAGGTGCATGGGGGTGGCTCTCGGTTTTGAGCTTTTCCAGCCACTAGGCTGGCCAGCCGGCAAGGAGGAGGTGGCTAGGAGCTTAGAGAACCCAGGGGAATCCATCACAACAATTTAATGCAAATGTGCATTGATTTGGCAAAGATATCTTAAGCATGTGCATTTTTGGAAATAATATCCCTTAATTTGGGGGACATTTGGTCCATGGCTTGATTTAGGTGGTTTTATGGTGTTTGGACTAGTCACTAAGTCCAACTAATGGCTGTGATGGAGTTAATATGGTGACTTTATGGTGGTTAGGTCACATTTAGTGCATGGGTCCAAGTGGGTGCAAATGACCAAAACTTGGGTTTGGGCTAGGCTAGACATGTTAATTGGCACAAATAAATATTAAATTTGGTTTAGATGATCATAAGGAACAACTTTGGTGAAGAATGGAAGTGGTTTTGAGCTCAATTGAAGGGTCAATTTGAGGGAATTTTGAACCTTAATCAATTTGATTATGTTGGGCTAGGCTTGGGTCTAGCTTGGGTTAGCCTTGGGCTAAGTCCAAATTGATGATTGTAAAAGGTCAATAGGGACCTCATGAAGATTTTTTGACATGAATTGAATGTCAATTTGGAGGTTAAGGCAATCAATTGGGTGAAATTTTGGGGACTTAGCCAATTTGGGGCTAAATTTGGGAATTTTTTATTTAGACCAAAATCAAATGGATTTGACACTTCATGAAGGCCAATTTATGGTTGATTTTGAAGTATATGAATGTTATAAAGATTTTACAACATTAATTGGGGCCAATTGACTAGGCTATGGTTTCAATTTGTTGAGATTAGGTCATATGGTCAAAATTGGGTTTTTGATCCAAATCAAAATTGGGCTAAAATCATGGACCAATTGAGCTTGTATTTGGTTTAATTTGGTTATAAAAAAAGTGAATTTAAGTTTATGATTGGAATTGGGGTCAATTGAGATCAAATTGATGGACATTTGAGTTGAATTTGGGGAATTTGGACCCTTAAAGGCCAATTTGGGGGTTTTTTTTAAAGATGGTAAAATTGGTCAAATTGAGTCATGTGGTAGTTGAAAGAAATGAAATTGGTAATATTCGGGATTTATTGGGATTTTCTGAGAATTTTTGGAATTTTAGGCCCAAGAGGGGTATTTTGGTAATTTAGGGGTGTTTTAGGGGTAAAAGGCCAAGATGCGTATTTTGGTAGAGTTGAGGTACCAACCATCACCAACAAGCCATGGACCAATGGAAACCCCATTTTGGGTCCTCTACATAGTGATCTTAGTTAAACCATAGTCATAGGGCTAATGGGGTTAGGGAACCATCTACATGAGTATCCCAAAAGATTAAGGGAACTAGGCTAGAAATTTGAGTTTAGGGTTGTGAGTGATTGTGGGAGCATATAGGTGTAGTGATTGTAGTGAGTGTAGTGAGTTTAGTAAGTGCCTTAGCTCTAGACCAACACTCAGGGTCAACCCTAAGGTCCAGCAGTCCTAAGGTTGACTCATATTGAGTTCCCCCATAGTGACCCTACCTACTAAGTGCTAGAGGTTAGGATCAATATTTGGAACTTCAATTTGAGTAGAGAAGTGTTTGGAATTTCTAGTGGTGAGGGTGCCTTTTCTAGTTTTTTAGGAATAATCAGTAGGAAAAAACCCAATAGCTAGACCCTAGGCTACTAAAGAGAAAAAACTAAACCTCAACCAAAAGTGAGGTCAACAATCAGTTACGAAACAAGCTTCATTGTGATTATTTTGCATTTATTATTTTTTATTCATCACTAGATGAAGTTATTGCCTATATGACTGATGGAAGAGGAATATTGACAAGGTAATTTTTTTAACTTCCATGTTAAATGCACAGTCAAACACATGGCATTATTTTATTTCTACAAAACTGTTTCCATCAAACCATCTTAGTGAGGTAACTAAAGAGAGAGCAATACAAATTTTTTGCATTCAACAAATGAAAACTATTGATTTTGATGCTCTCATTCATCGTAATTCCCATAATATTGCTAAGGGTGGAACTACTGGTGGTTTAGGCTATTCTACTCTGATTTTCACCCTATGTGAACAATTTGGAGTAGAGTTTGATAGCAAGGAAGAATTATTATAGCCGCTTAAACCTATTGGTAAGCCCACCGTTCATAAATTATAGTCATTTGTTGAATCAAGAACTAGAGGTGGAAGTAGTGATATACCATCTACATCAATTGCAGGACCTTCTACCTCTAGTACTTGTTCACTTGAGGATATCATGGGGCAGTTAATGATTCAGCAAGCAGATATAGTGATAATGCAAAATAGAATAAGTGGCTTGGATGCAAGGAATACTCATAATGATGAATATATGCAAAGAAGAGTTGATCATGATATTGCATATCAAGAGGCTATGATCAGATATTTAAGGGGTGATCATATTGTGGAATTCCCTACTTGCCCCAATTTTAAGCCTTATGTGTTTAATGATTTGATGATGATGATGATGATGATGATGATGAAGAAGAAGAAGAAGAGGAAGAGGAATAAGAGGATGATGACTGAAGAGCTTGTTGCGGTAGTTTATTGTTTTCTTTAGTCAGTAGTTTGTTTTCTTTTAAGTTTTTGTTTGAGATTTAGACTTTTATTTTATGTATTGTAATTTGTGATGTTGAACTTGTTGTGTGTAGATTGAAATTGTTGGTTTTATTTTAGTATTATTTATTTCTGCAATTTACTACTTAAGTTTTAAATTCTCCTTTTCTTAGTAAATCTTCTTGATATACATCATGTTTGTTATAATGATTTATACCCTCTTCTTTTCCATTGGTACCTACAGCATTTCATGTTTAAAACCAAGTTTCATGTTCAAAACCTTCTATAGGTTAGTCTTATTTTATGCAGTTAATGTTTTATTTTTACCTACATTTTTGTACTAATACTTTACTTATTAAAAATCTAAGTTTGGGGAGAAAGAAAAGTTTCTTTAAAAGAAAAAAAACTAAAATTTATTTATCCTTGATTAGCTATATTTTTAAAAATTAATTTAACATGAACTTTAGTAATAGAGGCTAACTTTAGATAACTGTATTTTTATTTTTAAATATATAGTAGACTTTTGTAAAAATCTTTAATAATGAAGGTTAACTCTAGAGTTAAGATATTTAGTATGAAAGGATAAGATTGTGCTTTTTCTATTTAAAGTAAAAGAAATTATATTTTTGAAGTATTAAGAATCTTAGAGTTTCATATAAGAAGAAAGGACTGACACATTATGAAAAACCTTCAATGCTAACATGAATTTATAAGTGAAGGAATGTAAGAATTTTTTAACTTTAAGAAGAGGACAGTAAATTTCAAAACTATTATTAAAGGCTATCCAGATATAGTAATCCTCACATGAAAAAGAAAATAGAAAGAAATGATTGAAAATGATCTTAAAAGAAAAAAGAAAAGCAAAAGGTAAAAGAAATTAATATATATATATATATATATATATATATATATATATATATATATATATATATCCGTGTGTGTGTGTGTGTGTGTGTGAGGAGAAGCTTGAGGAGATGTCTAATAAAAAATTGGCTTCACTTGAATCAACTTAAGGAAAAAGGCTTTATTACATTTCTAAACTTGTATTTGAGTATTATCATCCATACTAATAAATTTCACATGAATTTTTTTTTCATATGAACATTCTAAGCATCTTTAATATGACAAATTACAATTCTTCTTAAAATGAATAGAAAATCAA
This sequence comes from Phalaenopsis aphrodite, assembly GCA_003013225.1. NCBI lineage: Eukaryota > Viridiplantae > Streptophyta > Magnoliopsida > Asparagales > Orchidaceae > Phalaenopsis > Phalaenopsis aphrodite. The sequence goes on along the minus strand of NEWO01000461.1, from coordinate 357,058 downwards.
AAATCTTAAACTTGACTACTAGGTATTCTTATACTTATAGTTTTAACCTAAGTTATTAAAATTTTTCTTAAATTGTATTATTTTATTTAGTAAAACAAATTATAGAAATCTATAAGTTAAACTCTCTACCATAAGTCATACTTGTATGTTACAAAAGAGTTACTTGATGATAAGTAACCTTTAAGTTAAGGGATTTTAATACACTAAAAAAATTTACAATTTTATGTATACATTTTATGCTTAAATTTAGTGATATTGCACTGTAAAGAAAGGTATTTTCATATTTTGTTGCAGGTATATTGATTCTAGGCATTTGGAGCAAAAATGAAGTAAAAAAGGAAAGAAATTTAGAGTTAAAGATGCAGATTTTCAAAATGCACTGGCGCCAGAGGTGCCAGATTCTAAAGAACAGACGCCAAAGGTGCCAAAGTTGGCGCCAAAAACGGTTATGGGCATATTTTGGCGGTTTTTGACTATTTTAAGATGTTCTAGAAAGCTCTAAGTAACTTAAACGCCCCATGCAGTGGTTCGATGCATCTAGACACTTCAGAAATGCTCTTGAATGGAAAGTATGTCTCTCGGATGAAGAGATTTATCTCTGAGAATGAAGAGGTGTATCTATTGGGAAAAAAAGGGATTTTGAATTTTTTTAAAAGCGAGGGGTTGGTAGCTATGGTGTGTGTTTGGTGGTGATTCTTGTCTTCTTTTGTGTGGTGTGCCATGTGTGTCTTCTCTCATAGTGTGTTGTGAGTCTCATAGTGTGTAGAAGAGTCATGGAGAAGATTTTTTTCAAGAGTTCTAAGAGGAGAGGAAAGGTAAGAGATTTCTTCTTCACTACACTTCTGAGAGAGAGTTCATTGTAGATTGTAAAGAGAAAAAGTGCTTCAAAGGAACTTCAAGGGATTTGCTTGAGGAGGAGTCAGATATAATTTTGTTCTTTCTTATCTTTATTTTGTAAACTTGTTTTATCGTACATTTTTCATGAATTCTGAGTGATCTTCTTTTGCCTTCTCCCTACAATGAGATATGATTTTGTGAAGAATTAATATTATTGTGCAAGGTTTTAAATGTTTAAAAATTGTGATGATTTGAACTCTGAACTTAATTTACTTTTCGATTTGGCCAATTGAATTGTTAAAATTTGTTGAGAAACATACTATCCCAAAGGGTTATGCTTTCTAAAACAAAGTGATAATCACATTTGATTTCATGGATAAGAATGTTGTCCATGGGGCTGAGTGCAAATAAATAGAGAAATATACTTTGTTGGGCGTAAAATTAGAGATTTTAGGGTGATAGACTAAAATCCTCAATTTGGTTCAGGTGTTTGAAACTAAAGCAAGATGTTAGCCCTCAAATAAGGGGATGTGGGAGCTCCAGAGTGAGAGCCAGTATCCTCCCATCTAACCACAAATTTAGGGACAAAACTCTGGATTAGCTAGTGTTCTTTTTCACTAGTAAAGAGGAGAAAGAATAGAATTTCTCGTATTTGGCATAATAGAATTTTATATAATTCTAAACAATGTTGATTGCTTCACTGATCATAAACTCATTGTAAAAGGGAAGAATACTTTCTTAAATTTAAACTCTTTGTCAGAAAACATTGTTTAGTCTTAATAAATTAAACTTTGAAATTTAGAAAATAGTTTAGTAAACTTAGTTCCATTAACATACATTAAACTCACTTTAGCTTGTCTTTCTTACTGTTGGCATCAACTTTTAATGTCACGGGAGTTGGGTGTCCACCTGCATGACTCAGGATAGTATAAGGTCTGTCCGTAACATCTGGTAGTTTAGACACACACCCAGGACCTTTCAGCGCATTTTGAGGGGCACGTAGCTTGTTAGGCTTTGGCGAAGGCCGGTTGGTATTTTCACTCTTCGGATGTCTTTAATTGGATCGACGAATATTACTCGCCACGTCACTGATACACCTAAAATATATAGTATTTTTAGACACATTTTTAGATCTATTTTTTGAGATATTACATTTTAATGGAATATAGTTTTGTTTTTTTCTTGCAGATACAGGTAAAAAGGGTGAAAAATGCTTAAAGGAGTGAAAAAGGATCAAATTTGGAGCAAAAATATAAAAAAATGTGCAAAAGAGTTTTGGCGCTTAAGCGCCGGTTAAACAGAGAAGGTCGTGCCTAAGGGCCAGAGGCCTCACTCTTAAGCGCTAGTGGCAGTTATTGGACAAGTAAATTCAGTTTCTGCAAATTTTGAAGAGGCTTTTGAAGCACCTATTGGCTTAATAGGTGGTTTTAACCACCATGGATGAAAATTATCACGAAAGGATGCATCTCTTGGGGAAATACATCGAATCTAGACATATTTTGAAGAGAAACCAAAGGAACTTTTTGGAAAATTATAAAAGAAAGAAGAGAGGACTTAGAAAAGAGTCCTGAAAGTATTGTAAAGTTTTGAAAGTTCTCATTTGGGGAGTTAGTTCGAAGAGATTTTCAGACACCGCTTTTACTTTTATTTTATCCTTTTTGTTATTTTATTTTAAATGATTGTAAAGAGAAGAGAATCAAAGGAACTTCAAGAGTTCGGTGGAAGACTTGAGATAAGTTTTTATCTTTTTGTTTTAAACTACTTTTGGTTTTAATTGAGACTTGTTATTGGTTTGACAATGATTTATTCTTTTAAACTAAAGTGTGGTTTTATTTTCTCCATGGATTCTGAGTAGTTTTCTTTATCTTTCTTCTTAAAATGATAAGTAATTAAGTATTAGATGGAAGTTGTGGAAAGTATTGATCTTCAATGATGGAAGAAGTTGTGATAATTTAAATCCATGCACTTCATTTACTTCTTGATTTGGCCAATCCAGATGTTAAAATTTTTTGTGAGAACATGTAAGAACTGGGCTGGTATTGTCTCAGTCAAAAATTGGAAAGAATCACATGAGGTTATATGAATGAGAATGTAGTTCATATGATTAAGTGCAAATAAATAGGGAAATACTCATTGAACGATATGGAGTTAGAGGACTTTAAAGTGACAGGTTAAAGCCCCCAACTTGGTTTATTTTTTTAAGATCTGATACTAGATGTTAGCCCCCAGGTGGAGGGAATCGAGGGAACTCTAGAGTGAGAGCTAATATCTTTCCTGCCTAGCCGGTCTTCAGAATTATTCAAACTTTAAATTAGCCAATGTTCTTTATAGCATTTCTAGTAAGGGTAAAGAATATTATTACTCCTATTTGGCACAACACAATTTGTATACTTCCATAACAGAATTCCTATACTTATTACTAATTCATAACAAGAAGAAAGATATTTTTATATTTAGCGCTTTTCTTCTATAAAAACTCTAGTTATATTTTAAAATTGTTATTGTCCAATCAAAATATTAAAAATGCCAAAAATATTTAAATTTTCATTGCTGCAAAAATCATCTTTAGTTTAGATAATTATCTTTTTATTAAAAATAGAAAGTTTGATGTTCAATAGTGCATATTGCGTATTCTCCCTGTGGGTTTGATATTCAGGTTTTAATCAAAAAATTCTATATTACTTGATAACAATACATATACTTGTGTTGTATCCCAATATATATATAAATTAAAAGTAAAATTTTTATTTTTCTTCAGGATCAAGTTTTTGGTTTTGTAGCAAAGTAAGGAATAATAAGTGAAATATAATCAGAATTATTATTGTACTGTGCATATTAGCAGTATCCAGGGATCAGTCGCGCAAGAAATTGACTCTAATTGGCACGATCATTAACGAAGTTGTCCAGATGACCTCGGACGACAAAACAGACCACACCAGTGCATCTGAAACATCGATTTACCTAGGGAGGACCTTCATTTCAAAATGATGGTGTGTATGGGCTTAAATATGAGGGGGCAGAGATTATTAAATTAATAATAATTATTATAATAATAATATATTATTATATTATAAAACCTTTGCTTCCCTCTCTCTCCATCACGCAATACTCATAGCGCTGTTTTCGCAAACCCTACCTCTTCATGTTGCCATCACCGCTGGGGTCCCCTGTGTCACGCTTGAAGCTCACCACTGGCTGTTCCTCACCGGTGAACGCCGACCGTCGCCTCCTTCGCCGGCTCTGACAGGTTGTTTCCCCCCTTCTTTAGTCAAGCCATCTTCTCCCTCGCTGCTCTTGGCACCGCCGGCGGGCCATGCAGACCTCCTTCAACCGCTAATTAAAGTCACTGATGCACCCTCTTTCAGGCACCTAGCTGAATCGCAAATCCTCCCTCGCCAGTTTATTTTTCCTCTTGGTCGGCCATTTCCAAAATTCTTCAACCTCGCCGGCTTTCGTTTCACCTGAGTTGTATTTATATCAGAGCAAAATCTGTAAGAGGAGCTTCAGATTTTGGGCTTTACTCTGTGTTTCCTTTGCTCTCAGTGCGCACCACCGGCGAGCTAACTCCTCAACCTTATCGTCCTACCTTCCTGGCAACTGGATACTTCGTTGGAGCACTTTGACGTCTCCGAACATCGAGTGTTATTGCTGTTCGAGGAGGTGCAAGGGTCTTCCACCTCAGTGCTCCTTCCTGTCGACATCCTCGTGGGTTCACCTCTTTCGCCGGCATGGAGTAACCCCTCTCAAAGTTACATTTTGGTTGTGTTTCTCATATACTACGATATTTATCAAATGCACTGTGCATAACTAACTAACTCATGCATTCATCGGGTTTTTTTGTTGTCCTACGCATGTTATGCAACGTACATTGGAGCACGGGTCAGACACCGGTAGCTCAATGCATGGGGTCTCCTTTAGTATAAAAGAACGCGTCCACAATCATCATGGTGGTGAGATTTTCTAACTCCTAGCTGGACCTAGATTTTAGCGGTGTCTATACGTGTGGGTTTGATCACTCACACGGGGTGCGTGCGCAGGCATGGGTTGACGCGACGACGTGCCTGCGTATGGATCGTTGGATTTCCTAGAGCTAACATTTAGATTAGAATTTCTTGTATATAGCCAACACCCTCCATAGATTCGAGTGTCTCCCCTTTGTTGTGAGTCTTAGTACAAGTGCTAATGGGTCGGAGTCCCTCCCTCCCCTTGCTTTGGATTCCCCAGCTTTACTTGGATAAGTTGGGAGGTCTGACTTGGCAAAGAGAGAGAAGCTTTGTAGCTTGCTCACTTTGCAAAATTTGGAGTTAGCAAAATAGGAAAAACTTTGTAGCTATCCTATTTTGTGACGTCGTGGAGAGCTTCCCCCTCCGAGATTCAGGGAGAAACTCACCACATTTCCTCGTCAAAGTAAGAGGTGATTGTGCAGCACATTTAATATTCTAAACCTTAGGTTTCTTTGGTTAGGTTGCTAGCACGAGCCTGGTTGGTTACCTGCATGTTTGCTTGCTTTGGTTTGCTGCATATTGCATTTTTTCATGGAGCACATGAGCACTTTACTTCGCTCCTACCGGCCACCCCGACCATGCAAGCATCTCACTTCGCTCCTACCAGCCTCCCCAACCCGGTGAGTGCTTCACTTCGCTCTGACAGGCTGACTCGGCCCTATGAGCACTTCACTTCACTCCGACCGGCCGCCCCAGCCCGGTGAGCACTTCACTTCGCTCCAACCAGCCACCTCGGCCCGGTGAGTCTTTCACTTTGCTCCATACAGCCTCACCCGCTCTGCGATCATCTCACTTTGGTTTGACTGGCCACCCAGTATGGTCGACCAGTCACTTTGGTTCAACTGGCCATCAAGGTCCGGTCGACCGACCACTTGGACCATTGCATGTTTTGTGTACATATGCATGTTTGTCTGCATGTTCACCTACTTTTTTTTTGCATATTCTTTGGTCACTACCACCTTGGTACACATTCTTTAGGTTGCTGTCGTCATGACACACCCGTCCCTTTCGGTCACTAACACATCGGCACACCTCTTTCATGCCGCTACCGTCATGGAACATTCATCCCTTTTGGTCTCCACCGCCTTGGCACACCTTCGAGCCACTACCGCCACGACACGCCTATCTCTTTTGGTCACTGCTGTCTCGGCACACCTTCTTCGGACCACTGCCACCACGGTACAACCATCACTTTTAGTCACTATCGCCTTGACACACTTTTCTAGGGTCGGTGCCGCCACGACACGCCTATCTCCTAGTCACTACCTCCATGACACACCCATTTGTTTGGGTTGTTCTTACTATAATATGCCCATCTTTTCCTGAGTCACTGCCCCACGGTACACTCATCACTTTTTTCATATGACTGTCTTCATTTGCTTTTGTATGTTTGCATGGATAGCGAGTCGCGCTCATTAAGAGAGCGACCTCGTGTCAGTCGTGATGCCTTAACAAGCATTGCTTGCTGGGTTGATCCCGGTGAGCAATGCGAATTAAGTCATCGGGATTGACACGAGTATGACTGTGCTAAAGATCTAATAGATCCAACTTGTGTCACGGCTCTTCGTGACACCCTTTTCATTCTTTGGATCTTTAGGGCGAGGCCGGTATGATGACCCCATCAAAGTCATACTATACAGAGACTTACCCCGCACCTAGATATTAGGTCGACACACTTTTCGTTAGATGGTGTGATAGGCTAAGATTTAGGGTGCCAGTTAGTCTTTTTTTATGTCTGGTTATTGTTCTTTGCTGGATTGGTTGCCCTAGCCAAGTATTTTTATTTTGCATTGTGCTTGTGGTGTGATTGCATGTTGCATATGTATGGTAATGTGTTAGAGCGTTCTTCTGCGGGGAGCCATTCTTATTTATATGCACACACACAGGTACCGCTATGAGGGAGCAAGTAATGATTTCTAACAATTTACTTGCAGATGTTATTTAGCAACCCTACTTTTAAGGCATAACTCACGATACAGTATTTGCATGTGAGATTTCCCGCTGACACTTGTTTTCATGCATGATTGAGCCTTTTTCTTTTCTTTATGTACTTTTAGAGTCTAGGAGAGTCCTGTAGAAGAAATAAGATATGGGCACGGGTTTTGAGATGTTAGCGCGTAAACCACGTGGAGGGGACCAAGAGCAGATGCTCGTGCCCCATTTCTTAATTCTGCATTTTATATTGATGTATAGAATTAGGACCGGGCATGTATATGCGGAGTCCGACTGCTTTTTTCTTTTTGGGGATATATTTCCGACCCAGCGGCACCGGTCTGTTTATTATTTTAATTTGGCTAGTTTCGCTTTTTGCATCATGTTGCATGTGTGCACTTACATTTGTTTTCCTTGTTTCTTTCTGTGGTTTATTTGGGATTTTACGATGAAACATAGACTCATTAGGATTTAAAATATTATTTTTATTACTTCAAAATCCTAAATAAAATATTCAAGATAATTAAAATTTAGGATTAAATTATTCAGGATTTAAAAATTATAATTTTACTTTCCTACATATATTAATAGGGCATCCACATTATTTAAGGACCGCTCTAGATAATTGCATATATTTGTACTCGAGAAGGAGTATTTGTGCTTCTTCAACCTGACTGGCCCAACATATCTTTTTACGGGTGGTTTTCTAGTGTGCCTAGGATGTTAGAAGGCTCATCGACCTAGACGGGGTATAAGTCCTTTTTGTTTGGAGTGTTTCCAGCTTTGTAGCTGAACCTCCACTTCTCTTCTTTCCTGAGGCATCCTTGCCACTTCGGCAAGAATAAGTCCCACCTCCTGGAGCTCTAGCTTATAGTCATAAGATAGAGTTTTCTTCCTTTGACCTTCCCGTGGACGACACAATTCACGGATTGCTGTCCAGCAATCTCATGACGTGTTGGGTCGACTACCTTCACGTTCAGGTAGACTTAGGGTCCTAGTACATGTGTATAACGGGTATGTGGTACCCCGACCCAGTTACCTCTATCTTTTTAGGATTACTCTACCTTCCTGTTTTTGAGCCCCTTTGAGCCTTATTGCTCCTTGACTTCATTGATATCATTTTGACGGCTCAATACTGATGACCTACTGCCCATTTGGAATACGACGATTTGTCATCTGCCCTTATGGCTCGGACTAGCTTTGACGTGTTGGGATATTCTCATCAAGATGATTTAGGTTATTTCATGGGCTTCGTATGTCAATGAGCCGCTACCCATTCAGGATGTGAGAAACCCACTCTGCCCAATGGCTTAGCATGAGCTTTGAAGCATCGAGACTGTTTCCACAAGTAATAACCTTCCTTTGAGTACCTATTGCCCCAGGTTCACGATAGTCTAAGTGAAACTTCTTTTATCAAGAGTATTCTTGAGTACCCCCCAAGATGTAATTAATCAAGTGGGATGCGTCCCCTTGGGAGTGCACATGACCCCAGAACAGGCATCTACCCCTTACTCTCTAGTTATGGATAGTCTATGTAGATATTCTTTCATCGATATTGGTTTAAGGTGATTTTGCCCGATCTTTTTTGGGCGAACACTCTTAACCTATCCCTGCGAGGTTTATCACATGTAGACTCTCCATATTTTGTGTTTTCTCTTATTTATCATTTTGTTGTATGTCCCTCCTTTTCGGTTCCTCTCTTCTTCGGGTAGTGAATATTGAGTTAAAGGGAAGTATACGACGATCAACAAGCTGACGACTCCTTTTAAAATAAAAGAGAGAAAAAAACGAACGAAAACACTAACTTTAGTTTTTATATTTTGAATATTGAGTTTTACGTTATTATCATAAGAATTACCACATCCCTGTGGGATTGATACTTAGGACTCAATTAGAGCCCATTGTTACTTGAGTGATATGTATACTTACGTTTTCAACCTAGTGATTGTTTTAAATTGAAAATATACCTTAAATCTCTATGAGTGGTTGCATAAAGATTTTAAAATATAAAACTTATTATATTGAACTGATTATTATGGTTATTGATCTGCATATTTCCTAATTGTGTTGTCGTATGTGTTAGAGTGTTGAAAGACATTTATTGCACATACAAAAACTTTGTGTATCATCTATTTAATAGGCTCCCTAGTTAGCATTAAGGGCTAAGACATACAAAACAAATAACCTATCTCTTGAGACTAGAGAGAATACCTTAAGGAAGATGTAGCCCATGATTACTGACAAAGGTATTTTAAACCGTCTCGAAATTACAAATCCACCATATGCCACGACACTCAAGAGGGATTCTTGGTTACGAGGTTAATTAAGAGAAAAACCTCGATTTCATAGTTTTATAAAAATTTTCATCATCCGGGTGGTCAGATCCATTTTTAGGATAATATTTTATTCCTTTTGGAAGATATGTTATTCTTCAAAATGGCATGTCTAGTCATCTAGATAGAAGTTTTCTAAAAATTTCCATGGTGTGTGATGACACAAAAAAGCCCCCAGAACACCCTTATGTTTGTAGAAATATTGAGCCTTCTATGCAACAAACATCACAAGGTGTGCACGTGGATGCCAACATAGGTGAATATGAAATCATGGATGGTGGCATAAGTAAGAACTCAGGTGAACCACAGGCAAAAGAAGATTATAGCGGATGAGTTATTGATCTTAAAAATGTATTACCAAGATATGCTTTATTACGTCAAACTGCAGAGCTAAATATAGAGATGTTGGATCCATTAGTAGAGAACAATCAATTTGTGAGGCCAATTTGTACAATTGAAGAGTTGGCTGCAGTTAACAATTATGATGCTCCTATAAATCAAATACCAATATATGAAGATGATGTCATTTCAGATGTGTTAATAAAAGGAATGCTATTTTCAAGTAAGGATGCACTACAATATTTTGAATGAATGGTTAATAATAAATGATGTAGAGTATATAAAAGCTACTTTAAATAAAAAGGATGCACTACAATATTTTGAAAGAAAGTTCAGTATGTGCCATATAATCAAGATAATCATCAATTTTATTGGCGTCTACATGCATCCAAGAGACAGTGATTAGGATGTGTATGGAAATTATTGATAATTAGGGCATCACAAACATGTACTCTCCAATTATGTCAACTGAGCACCGAAATTTCACATCAAAGTTCATATATCACTATGTAGGTACTATTATATGGCAACAACTTGACTTAAAGCCTAAATAAAATATTGCTCGATTGGAGTCAAAATTTAATGTTCATGTTTCATACATCAAAGCATGGGATGCACATAGAAAAACTATCAAATCAATTTTTGGTAGTTTCAAGAAGTTATATTGCTTTTTATTTCACTAATGAAAACTATATGCAGAGTGATTTCCGAACTGGTATACAAAATAGAAGTTAGAAATACAACGTGTTTTCGTATAATCTTTTGTGTGTTTGGCCTAAGTATATCTAGTTGGGGATTTTGTCGGTCTGCATTTAGTATTGATGGGGCATTCCTTCTAGAGAAATATAGATGAACTTTGCAAGATTCCTTAGTTATCAATGAAAATTGTTGTCTCTTTCCACATGTATTTGTAGTGGTTGAATCTAAGAACACTAAAATCATGGGTATGTATCTACAATAAACGTATCCTTCTATGAAATTAGTTTGGACTAGTGAAAAACCATGTATAATATTAGACGAGCAACTTGAACTAGTTCAAGATTTTAGAGAGATATTCTTATGGGCTGCACATAAGCAGTACTTGTGTCATCTACGAGAACATTTAAAAAGGCAGTACGTCTCACAATAAGGGATACTGATACTATTTGTGATAAAATATGTTGGACTGAAATATCAATGAAGCACACACTTTTAATAAATTTATGAGTGATAATAATAATTTTAAAAATGATACATATAGTTGGCTAATTGAACAAGATGTCACGAAATGGTCTTTATTACATGATGGTGACAACATATTTGGAACAATTACCACAAATGAATATGTATGTTTTAGCGAATGATTGAGGCATGTCAGAGGTCTACCATTTCAGGGTCTCATATGTGCTATATGTTTTAATTTAGTTATTCTATTCTTGAAACGTTAAGTTAATGTATCAAAATGGAGTGAATCAATAAATTCAAAATTTGTTTCGCGCACAAGGTCAACCCTATAAAGAATTGAGCATGAAGTCTGTCAGTTGTAGCAACCAACATGTATTTATCATTGTTAGCATCGGATATTTGATATGTTTTGTAGGGAATTTTGAGTTGACATAATTTCTTTAGAGGCTTGCTCATTTATATGCAATAAGCCACAAATATTGCATGTACCATGTATGAATGTGATTATGGCTTTGGGTGTTAGACATTTAGATCACACTACTTTTGTGTCAAAGTATTTGCATTTGATTTTTATCATCAGATGTATGAATCATCGCTTCATATGATACCTAAGAATGATACTTGTCCACAATATGATGAACAACAATGTATCATTACTTTGATTCTCCTTTGTTTAGAATAAGATGTGGTCGTCCATGGACAAAAATGATCACAACTATAACAGATGAGAATATAACCACAAAAAAGAGTGTGTAATATTTAGAATAATTTGTGATAATATGGCAACTTGTCTTAATATTCCAAGTGTGAGCAAGTATGATAACATATTACAATTAAATTCCTTATTTTCTAACTATTAATTTTATTCGAAATTTTCATATACACATTTGACTTTTAGTTTGTAAGCATTTCCATTATTTCGTAGAGATGGTCAAGGTCGCAGGCTCGGGAGGCCACCACCGCCATGCTAGACACAATGTTCAAATGGCTATCAGTACATCATAATGTGCCTCCTAGCATTTCACATTGGACTTCAAACCAAAATTTGGTCATACAAAGTGCTTTTCTTATATTAAATTTATGTGAAATGAATATCACTATTAAAATATTTTAATTTTATAAGGCATAATTCTTGTAGCAGTTGTCATTTACTAGTAGCAAGTGAGTGGCTAGTGTAGCGCCCACTGTTTATTTATGTTGTATGAATTGCATGTGTTGCCTATGTTATGCGCTTACAATACATCAACTTAGACCAATATCTAATAATTGTAGCGGTGCCCCTAACCAATACATTTCATTTTCTTGTAGGCAAGTCAATTTCACATTCATATTTACATATTACTATGATTATTAAAACCTTTTAAAGTTATATACTGTATATTTTTATAAGGTGAGATGACTATCACTTTACAAGATGCATAGATAATTTTTGGTGTTATGGTTGATTGAAATGCCTTAGAAGGGCCTATGATTATTGGCTCTAATTTGTGTTGATCGTGTTGGCCAACATGTTGCTACGAGTTGTTAAGTGACCACCACGGGATTGGTTTTATCTACAACCATCCTTAAAATCATGATAAAACGTCAAATATCTTTATGGGCGACTCCCAATCATAAACAATCATGTCAATTCATTAGCTCCATTGACAATATTACAGAGAGTCTTACAAGGATTTACAACCACATTTTTTTTAATGCATGGTGGGGCTTATGTTTTATAAATATTAGGTTATTTTCTACTTTTAAATACATCTAGATAACTTGTTGACTTATAATATTTACTATTACTAAAGAATTTAGAATAATTTGGATGATATTCTTTTGGACTGCTCAGGGCTGAAACATCTGTATAAAGAATAAAATCTATCAACTAAGCCTACCCGTGTTGCTATTGCTAGGTGTTGGCACTTGCTTCATGCGTGATGATGAGAGAACATATATTTTGGTGGATCCGTTTTTTATGTTTCAACTCCTCATGAATTATTAGGAAAATCACTCGGATTCAGGTACAAAATCAATTTATATAGCTATATATACACAGAGAATATTTATTAGATTAAATTTATTTGCTTAAATAATATGTAGATGAAATGAAGAGTATATACGTGAAGTGTTAGTTAGAAATGTTAAAATGTATAGAGCAAACTTAACGGACTTAGACAGAATCAGATATATTACACATTTTCTATTTAATCTCATAATCTTATGTAATATTTTTGTCGAATATAATTAAAGTTATAACTTGATATCCAAATTATTTGGACACCATATTTAGTGTTTAAATGGTGTTGCTATTTGATTTGTTTTGTGAGCATAGATATTTTGACTGCCCTCATTTCACTTATAAGTTGGAAGCTTGTTTAGTGACACCTTCCAGATCGCTTTATGTGACAATGTACTAGTATTCAGTCCATACTATGGACCTTATAGTACAATATTTTAAAAAAGTCGAACTAGATGCAATCACCATAATTATATTGAGATATGGAATATTCGTCGAGCATACACAATACCATTAAACCCACCACAGAGAGACGACACGCCAAAATTGGCTAATTATTTGTAGTGGTATATATCTTGGATATCACTCTACTTAATGAAACCTCCAACTCAGCCACCATATGCTTATTACCCTTGAGCACTAGGAGAAAGAATAGTGGTATTTGTTATCTATGTTATATAATTTATTGGATGGTAGAGTGATAATAAGACAGTCTACTAAATTATATCTTATACATATCATCATAATTATTCTCTCCTGGTGATATTTATAAAATACTTATATAATTTGTAAGATAGAGAGAATACTATTCGTCATCTTCTTAGGAATAATATTATGTTGTTATTTATAAGATATAATTTAATAGACTCATAAATATTACTTGATATATTAAATTAAATAATACACTGATTAATTTAATATTATTTAAATATTTAATGTAATATAAATTTATAAATTAATCATAATAGTGTGTAATACTTACTAATATTTAAATTAATTAGAATAATATATAATATATATTAATAATTTATTTTTAATAATATTTTAATGAAAAGCGTGTGTGGGGCCGTTTTATATAAAACCCACTTAAGAAAGCGTTTATATAATATTTTTTTCATACTCTTTCCCATAAAAAATGAATAGATGAGCTGATTTTATATGACATTAGAGTTTACAATTAGGTTGTTTAAAAAAGTTTGTTGTTCGCGAACAACTCGTGTTCAGCTCATTAAATAACTCTTCTTTGACTCCTTCGCTAAGTAAACGAGCTGAACGCAAACAAGTTTTTAAAACTCGAATTATAAATGAGCCGAAGATAAACAGTTTTTTGTTCGCTCGTGTTAGACTCGTTTTAGCTAGAAATAAAAAAATTATATAATTATTTATATAATAATATATTACATATATTATTTATATAGTAATATATTATATATATCTATATATAAGTTTAAATTGTAACATCTAATGCCGCAATGTAGTTATGTGTTTTTTTTTCATACATTTAGTTCAGATTCAAATCCAAAATTTTACATATATTTTTTTCAGTTTAATTTTAACGAGTCAATTTCGAGTCGAACATGAATACAAATATTTAAATCGAACCGAACACGAATATACTATTCACAAGAGGATTTTAAACAAGAACTAACACAAGTCCTCTATATGCTCGGCCCGTTTACAGCAAACTGAATCTTAATGTTTGAGGCCTTTGGGCAGTAAACTTCTCGGTTCTAGCCCTTTTTCGCCGCAGATCCGAGTTGCCTTCATTTGCAACGAGTTCGAATCAGGTCAGATCTCATCGTCTTCTTCTTCTCCCTCAGGCCATTTTCCTTTCTGCTTCATCCTTCTACCCGCCATGGCACGGCGGAGTCACTTCACCGACCTTTGCTGCATCACTTGCAGCGAGCTCGAAGATCTTGGCGCTGGTGAGCGCGAGGGATGGCTCTCAGACCCTTCCTTACTAGCCACTCTACACCCACAGGCCCTCGCCCTAGCTCACACCTCCCTCTCCCTCCTTATTCTTCTTCCACTCGATCCATCTTCTTCCCGACGCCCAACCACGGTCCGCCCATCTCTCTCCGCTGAAGAGGGTCGCATTTCGGCGATCGAATGGCTTCCCTTCGCCGATCTCCTCACTATCGCCCTCGGCTCCTCTGCTGGATTCCTCCTTATTTACTCTCTAGCGGGTGATCTTATCCACAAACAGGTAAGTTCGTCTTCTTTTTCATCATCTCCCAAATTTGTTATGGTTTCTAGTTTTCATTCTCATGTTTGTTGCATTCGTGTAGCTTGTGCATCCCGGTCGGATTCTGAGGTTGCGATTCAGGGAAAAGAGGGGGGAATCTTTCCTAGATGCTGCAGGTGCTGCAGCTTCTTCAGAAGAACTTTGCGTTGTTTTACCTGGGGTTGTTGCTCGCTTCGATGGCTCAGATATACAGGTCATTTTCCAATAAGGAAGACGGTTTTATGATGAGAGTTCTCTTTATACAAGAAATTAGTTGTTTTTTCTTTCTTGAAATAATTAGTTGTTTTTTTTTTTTTTGAATTATTTTTTTTTTTTTTCCCACCTTTTAATGAGAGTTCTATTGAAGCGCAGAGCCTGTTTCGAAGATGGTTAGAAGAGGAAGGATCCCGGGCGTGGAATAACAGGTTTACCACCGAGGATGGAGATGATAGTCCCTATGGGAGGATACCGTTCCAGCTGTGGAGTGTAACTAAGTACGGGTCATGCTTGGATGCTGCTATTGTGGGGATAATGCCTCCTCCATTGCTGGAGCTCCAGGTAAATGGCCTTCTTCTGAGTAGAGCCGGTATTAGTAGCTTTCAAGTTATTTCATCTTCAGTAGGATCTTTCCTATTTCTGTACTAAATGCCATTTTTCTTCTGCTAAAATAGACAATTTTAATGGATAATCTCTGAGTTTATGCTGGTATTGAATTCAGCTCCTTTTATTACTGGGCAGTCGAGTCAACGTTACTACTGCGCAATTACTGTTGGAGAAAATGCTGTAATTTCAGCTTTTAGGTAAGTTAGGATCACCGTCGATCATTTTTGGAGCTTTTTTGGAGTATTACTTTTGAAGTTGCTGTTGTGATTTTTGTAGTTTCATAGAACTAGGAATGTTTCTGATTTCCTTTCTCCGGTGATCAGGCTTTCTGAGGATAGAAACCGATCTATTGTTGGAGCAATTTTATCTAAGGTCGTCCCTGTTACTTTTTCAACCCTGGCATCATTTTCCAAAATGATATGGCGAACTGAGCAGTCCTTTTCGAAGAATCCTCGTGTGGTTTTACAGCCATTTGCCAAAGGTCGGAATCCAGTTGCATTTGTTTTCTTTTAAATTTTACTTTGATTGAGATTGTGGCTTTGCATGCAGAAAAAAGGATTTGCAATAGCAATCAATCTACAGCCATTTTTCTATTCTATTTTTTTAAAGGAAGAATTTGTGTATAATGAAACTAGCTTAAAGTTACTGCTAATCACCGCAACTAGAACAGGACCATATAAACGTAATTTACAGATTTATCCATTCCGACCTATATTATATTGGAAGAATCACCATCATGATAACGTATGACCCAAAATTATGTGGTGNTTGTTCGATTTTATGCTGAACTCCGATTGCTTTTAGCAATTATCATATATAATGTCTGAAATTGTTTATTTTCTGCTAAAGTTTTCCATGTTTTTGAAATGCATTTTTTTGGGATCTTTATTGGTACAATAAAGCTGGAAAAAAAGTTCTTATTTGGTGCAGTAAGGCTGAAATATACTTGTTTGGAGCATGCATTACCGAAGCCTGATTAGGTTTTCCATTACTTGCATTTCTTGCTCTCCACCTGATTCTGTTGTTCCCTTGACTGTTACTACTAAAATTTGAAATTTCAATGCATTCAATATTGTTCATCATTCTGCACACATGAAAGAATACTTTAGTTGACATGATTGTTTCTTAGAGCAGTGGAGGAATACCACATTGTTTCCCACAGTTTGGGTCTGGTCCTATGCAGCAGGTATGCCTCTCTTAAAAGAAAATTTCTGCTACTAAGAATTATATGCACTTGGTTATGTATAGGTAACAAGGATCATATCTTTATTTCAATAGTCTAGCACTTTTGTGAGCACATTTTTTTTAGCTTGATTTGATTGCAAAAGAACCATCAACTTTGTTATCTGATGACCATCTAAATGTTGATAAATGTTAAAAGTATATTGCAAGGAAAATTATGTTATTGTGAGAATCATGCAAGGAATGCAAGGAAAATTAAGATTCTCAGATAAATCACCTTGTGTAATTACATGGACAATCGCCTTACTTTATTAAGGTTTTCCTTGTTGATAATCACTATTAGAATATGATAAATCTTTTAAAACATACAATTGTCGAAAATATTGCCTTTTAAGGGCCTTTTAGGCTATGCAAATTATTAGTGAAGAGCAAAAAACATTTCTAGTTTAACAATTCAGTTGGAAATGATTTATGTGGATCAATTGAAGATGAGGAATGACGAGGCATCCAAGATTAATAACTGAAGATATCTAATGCTGATAATTGTCATATATATTAATGAAAAATTATTTTATTCAAATTTTACTTATCTGATACTAAAAACATTGAATTTTTATATTTTCTTGTGATAAATCATGTCAGTCATTATTACAATAAGCATTATTATGAGATCATGATACCCCCTTGTTTGATGTGATCAGAAATATTTGAGTTATGTAAATGTAACTCAACTTTTTTGTATTTTCTTATCTTAACATTTGAAATTTAATTTTGTTGAGAAAATTACAAATTATACATGATAGATTGTTCATTTAACTTAAAAAATTTGTAAATAAGTTATTTATAAAACACACAAATCGAACAATCAAATATTTTATCTATAGCAGAGGCTTGTTCATCGACAGATTACTATTCTAGCCCTTTTTCGCCGCAGATCCGAGTTGCGTATTCACTTGCAACGAGTTCGAATCAGGTCAGATCTCATCGTCTTCTTCTTCTCCCTCAGGCCATTTTCCTTTCTGCTTCATCCTTCTACCCGCCATGGCACGGCGGAGTCACTTCACCGACCTTTGCTGCATCGCTTGCAGCGAGCTCGAAGATCTTGGCGCTGGTGAGCGCGAGGGATGGCTCTCAGACCCTTCCTTACTAGCCACTCTACACCCACAGGCCCTCGCCCTAGCTCACACCTCCCTCTCCCTCCTTATTCTTCTTCCACTCGATCCATCTTCTTCCCGACGCCCAACCACGGTCCGCCCATCTCTCTCCGCTGAAGAGGGTCGCATTTCGGCGATCGAATGGCTTCCCTTCGCCGATCTCCTCACTATCGCCCTCGGCTCCTCTGCTGGATTCCTCCTTATTTACTCTCTAGCGGGTGATCTTATCCACAAACAGGTAAGTTCGTCTTCTTTTTCATCATCTCCCAAATTTGTTATGGTTTCTAGTTTTCATTCTCATGTTTGTTGCATTCGTGTAGCTTGTGCATCCCGGTCGGATTCTGAGGTTGCGATTCAGGGAAAAGAGGGGGGAATCTTTCCTAGATGCTGCAGGTGCTGCAGCTTCTTCAGAAGAACTTTGCGTTGTTTTACCTGGGGTTGTTGCTCGCTTCGATGGCTCAGATATACAGGTCATTTTCCAATAAGGAAGACGGTTTTATGATGAGAGTTCTCTTTATACAAGAAATTAGTTGTTTTTTCTTTCTTGAAATAATTAGTTGTTTTTTTTTTTTTTGAATTATTTTTTTTTTTTTTCCCACCTTTTAATGAGAGTTCTATTGAAGCGCAGAGCCTGTTTCGAAGATGGTTAGAAGAGGAAGGATCCCGGGCGTGGAATAACAGGTTTACCACCGAGGATGGAGATGATAGTCCCTATGGGAGGATACCGTTCCAGCTGTGGAGTGTAACTAAGTACGGGTCATGCTTGGATGCTGCTATTGTGGGGATAATGCCTCCTCCATTGCTGGAGCTCCAGGTAAATGGCCTTCTTCTGAGTAGAGCCGGTATTAGTAGCTTTCAAGTTATTTCATCTTCAGTAGGATCTTTCCTATTTCTGTACTAAATGCCATTTTTCTTCTGCTAAAATAGACAATTTTAATGGATAATCTCTGAGTTTATGCTGGTATTGAATTCAGCTCCTTTTATTACTGGGCAGTCGAGTCAACGTTACTACTGCGCAATTACTGTTGGAGAAAATGCTGTAATTTCAGCTTTTAGGTAAGTTAGGATCACCGTCGATCATTTTTGGAGCTTTTTTGGAGTATTACTTTTGAAGTTGCTGTTGTGATTTTTGTAGTTTCATAGAACTAGGAATGTTTCTGATTTCCTTTCTCCGGTGATCAGGCTTTCTGAGGATAGAAACCGATCTATTGTTGGAGCAATTTTATCTAAGGTCGTCCCTGTTACTTTTTCAACCCTGGCATCATTTTCCAAAATGATATGGCGAACTGAGCAGTCCTTTTCGAAGAATCCTCGTGTGGTTTTACAGCCATTTGCCAAAGGTCGGAATCCAGTTGCATTTGTTTTCTTTTAAATTTTACTTTGATTGAGATTGTGGCTTTGCATGCAGAAAAAAGGATTTGCAATAGCAATCAATCTACAGCCATTTTTCTATTCTATTTTTTTAAAGGAAGAATTTGTGTATAATGAAACTAGCTTAAAGTTACTGCTAATCACCGCAACTAGAACAGGACCATATAAACGTAATTTACAGATTTATCCATTCCGACCTATATTATATTGGAAGAATCACCATCATGATAACGTATGACCCAAAATTATGTGGTGTATTTTTACAGTTTTCAGTACCTATGATCTGATATCTCAGGCTTTTTCTGGCTTGTATTTATTTGTTTGGGCTATGGGTTTTGGCACCATGGGAAATGCTTTATAATGTAGAAAAAAATATATCTAGATTATCATCCCGTTACAAAAGGTGTATTGTTAAATATATAAATAAATATTCAATTTTCTCAGGCAGGAATCTTAATTGCTTGTATAATTTTAGTTTGTTGAAGTCACTTATTTGTTGGTTAGAGTTACCAATTTATCTTTTGGAAGTCACCATTTTACTGAATTTACTTTAATTTTTTGTGTGGTATCGGGTTGACCCGCCAACTTAAAATTAATTCGAAACTATTCCGCTATCCCAAATTGGACTCAAAATTGACACGTCAATCCAAAATTGATCCGAATAGCTATTATTTTATGTTATATGTGTTATAAGGGTCAGGTTTGGGTTAGCAGGTCGGGTTTGCTTGTGACTTTTTGACCCGTTTAATTTCAGGTTGGATCCGAACTCGAACCTGGCCTGCGAACCCGATTTGATACCTCTACTAATTATGCATCTTGTTTGGTCTGAGAATGTAACTTGCTTTCCAATCTATTGGAAATACTTCGAATAGACATTCATTCATGCATAAGAACATTAAGCTGCAATATGCTGCTGGATCCTAATAAGGCTGCTATGTTTAAGGATGACTTTCAGACGCTTAGTTGCATTTTCTAGTTTTTAACCATCATACCCAATTTATGCTATCGATTTTATGGTTGAATGCAAATTTAAGAAAGAAACATCAATGCGCATAGTACTAGTCATTTACTTATTTCTAGCAGCATATTTGTGGCAGCTTCACCTTTGACGTGCTTGAAAGATTCACCTAGGAAAGGAGAGAAACTTGCTGTCAGCCCTAGTGGTACATTAGCTGCGATAACAGATTCTCTTGGAAGAGTTCTTTTGCTAGATACTCAAGCTCTTGTTGTTGTACGACTTTGGAAGGTACATCTTTTAATTCTTTACATTTGGGTTTTAATTTTTCTTGACTGTTTACGATTTTTTACATCTTTTAGGGGTACCGAGAAGCATCATGTCTTTTTATTGAGGCTCTGATTAACAAAGACAGAGCATCGACAAGTTCCAATTACACTGGACAAAGAAAAAATGACTACTCCTTGTGTCTAGCGATCCATGCACCACGTAAAGGGATTATCGAGGTAAGCTGCTAGAAACAATATGTTTCTTATTTTTAATTGTTTCTACAGTCTGTTTCCATGGACTAATCTCGATGTTCCATCTGTCTACCAAGCATAATGGGTGTATGGTGTACCACTCATTATGTGGTACTTACATATTTTTTTTTGCTAAAATAACTTGCTTTTTTTATTAGAGAATAAATCACTTTATTTTCTCCTGTTTTCTGTGTATTATCATACAAAGTTTTAATTACAGGCTACATAAAATGTTTTAGAAATTTGAGTAATTATGTTAAATGTTGGTATTCTTGTCGCTGCCATTATCTGTCCCAAGCCCGGATATGAAAAGTGGAGGGTTGTGTTATGTAGTCGACAACCAGCGTAAAATTTGTCGAAAAATCATGTCATGAATCCTTTTAATCATTGTACAAGTGCTAGGGTGTCCTCTGGAAGCAACGCATTGTATGACCTGAATACAATAAAAAGTGTGCAATAGTCACTACCCCGGCGCCCAGGTGTTGTGTCAAATAAGTAAGGGTACCCACATCACAAATGAATGCGGGTAAAAGAATTAGTCCATGAAACTAATGAAACTAATATTATGATTGAATCTTGGAATATAAATACTCTCAATGGTAAATTAATGAAATTAGTTGACATTATGATTCATAGAAAAATTAATATCTTATGTATTCAAGAATCTAAATGGGTTGGAGAAAAAAACTAAAGAGATTGATAACTTAGGTTTTAAACTTTGGTATTCTGGTAAAAGTCGCACTAGAAATGTTGTAAAAGTCGCACTAGAAATGTTGTAGGTGTAATTATAGATAAGAGATCAAAAGATAATGCTTAAAAATTAATTGAGTTGGAGATAGAATTATAGCCCTTAAGATTATTATTGATATTAAGATTTTTAATATTATAAATGCTTATGCTCCTCATATAGGTTTATATATAATAGGGTCTAAAAAAATTTCTGGAATGACTTAGAAGATTTAATACAAATGATACCTTTTAAAGAAAGAATTTTTATTGGAGGAGATTTAAATAAACATGTCTGTAGAGTGGTAGAAGATTTCTGAAATATTCATGGTAGTTACGGTTTTGGAGTGACTAATGAAGAAGATAGAGTCATTTTAGATTTTGTTTTAGCGTATAATTTTGTTATTATTATTATTTTATTCAAGAAAAGATACGACAATGTTGTTATTTATAAGAATGGATCTAATAAAACACAAATTGATTATTTTCTTATTAGAAGAAGAGATCGTCGAGATTGTAAAGATTGTAAGGTCATTCCAAGTGAAGATTTAAGTACGCAACATTGATTTTTAGTTCTATATTTTAAGATGAGTTGTAAAATAAAGAATATTAGGATTCATCTTCGTATAATTAGATGGAAGAATCTAAAAGACAAATAAAATTATTTTTATGAGTAAAATTCAATATTTCAAAATTTGAGATGTGCATAATAAAACAAATGTTATGTGAGATAAAGTAATAAATACTATTAAACAAGTAGCAAAAGATGTACTTGGAGAATTAAAAAAAAAAGTTTTTATAAATAAAAATAGTTGGTGGTGAAATAATAATGTGTAAGAAAAGATAAAATATAAGAAGTTATGTTATAAAAATTGGTTTAAATGTAAAAGTTTAGAAAACTGGGAAAAATATCAAACGACATGCAAGGAGTTTAAAAGAACAAACTGTGAGGCTGAAAATTCTACTTTTAGTGATCTTTATAATAGATTAGATACTAAAGATGGTGAAAATTATATGTATAAACTAGCTAAACAAAAAGAAAAGAAAAGTAAATCAAGTAAAGTGTATTAAAGATGAAAATCAAAAGTGTTTTTCTTAGAAAAAAAATATTCAACATTGGTGGGTGAGTTATTTTGATAAACTTGTTAATGCAGTTTCTAAAGATATGATTGACCTTAGTGATCTTAGTATCATTAATAATAATAAAACGTATCATTATTTCGGTTGTGTTAGTAAAAAAGAAGTTGAAGAGACTTTAAAGAAAACCAAGGGTTGAAAGTCTGTAGGGCCTGATGATATCCCAATTGAAGTGTGGAAATATTTAGGAGATCTAAGAGTTTCTTGGCTTATTAAACTCTTTAATATTATTTTAAAAACTAAAAATATGCCTGAGGAGTGGAGGAAGAGTAGTTTGGTCCCCATTTTTAAGAATACAGGGGGTGCACAAGGGTGTTCAAATTAGAGAGGAATTAAGTTGATGTGTCATGCTTTAAATTTATGGGAGAGGGTAATTGAACATAGGTTAAGACGTATTACAAAGGTTTCTCATAATCAATTTGGATTTATGTCGGGTAGATCTACCATGGAAGCTATCCATTTATTGATAGGTTTGATGGAGAAGTTCAGATATAATAAGGATGATCTACATTTGATTTTTATTGATTGAGAAAAAGCTTAAGATAAAGTTCCAAGAGATATCCTTTGGAGAGTTTTTGAGAAGAAAGATATTGATTTGACTTATATTCAAGTCATTAAAGATATGTATACTAGAGCTATTACTTTTGTTCAAACTGAAGGAGGATTGACCAAATATTTTTCTATTTCTGTTGGATTGCATCAGNTTTATATGGTCTTTATCATGATCTATAAACTTTGCTTATAAAGCGTTGCAATAATTGTAATAGTTTAGAGTCCCAAAGGTTTAGCCATCTCATACTGGAACCATTGAGTGAAAACAAGAACCAAATCAAAGAGTTTTATATCCCTAGCCAAGCTTTCTAAAAGCTAGAGTGTACAATAAATTATGCTGCAAATAAATATGAAACTGCTCATGATGTTTATATCTGAATTAGCTAACAAATGGTTTACAAATATGGTTTATGTTAATGGTGTATTTTTTATCTTTCTTTGGGTTTGATTTTTTTTTGTTAGTCTCTTAATATGTGGATCAATATGAAAATTAAAGACATTCTAAGTTTGATATTTTGCATTTAATTTTATGGCCTAAATTAATGTTCTACATTCAATATTAAAATTTTCTTATATTTACCAACACTTTGCATATAATTTAAAAAGGCTCTCAAATTATCATAATTCAATATAACAAAAAAAATAGTGGAGAAAAAGAAGTTGGTGATTATCAATAGAATGAGTTGTCAACCACCATCATCAACTAATTTTATTTTCCAATATTTTATAAGTAGATAACTTGACATTTTTCCAACATGAACGATATACCTCTAAACCCTAAATATAAAATATAGCTATCATACTAAAATTTTCATATTTTACTCGTCAGTAAACCTTTTTGACAATCTTGATTACATTTTTATACGTGGATTGACATACACTTTATGATTAGGCTGTTAATTTTATTTGTTTGATCCTCATGATACATTATATCTCTTATATTCCCACGGTACAAAATGAATAATATTTTGCCATCCCATAATTTATCTTTCTCCATTTGGTTAGTTATTTTATTTGCTCAAGATTTATTCACTCGTTAGGATAAAACATTTATGACGGTGATGTTCAATTGAAAACATTAGTTTAAGAATGATATCGATATATATGGATAACTTTTTCAATGTTTATAATGTGCCACATATATTAGATAATATCAATGGTGCTTTGATGTATGGCTCGATTGAATAGCAAATATTTCTTTTCAATATTGTGAGAACAAGTTTTTAAATATTGTCGAAACAATTATTAA
>NEWO01000461.1:301112-329595 GCA_003013225.1 Phalaenopsis aphrodite | reverse complement strand
TTTGAGCAATGCTTTGATCGTCTTGAACTTCCTATACATGTACATAATATGTATATATGGCTCTTATGCCAATTTTTTATTTCAATAATAAATTTGATAGTAGCTTTCATACAAATATTTGATGATGTTGCCGACTATTTTTCCATATATAAACATAATGTGAAAGTATAAATAGAATATAAAAGGAGCTTGATATTATATTTATAAGACTTACAGTGTAAAATATACATAGTTTTACTAGAACAAAGAGCTAAAGGCTTAAAAATTTTCAGCACATAAGCTAATCCAAAAACTTGTTTTAAATAGAGGACTATGGGAACGAACTTTAATATATAAAATTCACATAAGCAGAAAAATCTTGAATGGTTAAATTTTGGATGAAAATGTGTATTTCTTTATTAATAATTGGTGCAGGATAGTTGTAAGATTAAATTTATTTATTTTGGGGATAAATGGTGGGTCTATTTTCACCAAATGATTACATACATAGCACTCAAAACTATCAATATTATATATCTCACGCAGAAATTTAAATATTTACATTTTATCACTTAAAATATTCAAATAAAAACAAATTTAGCACTTCGTTGAAAACTTATCTCGTCACATGTGTATTTGGGAGCTTTTGTGAGCTTTGCATTAGCGGTACAAGGAGGAGAAAGTTGGGAGTTTTGGAGGTCTTTGTACACTGCTATCCCATTGTCAAGGAGAAAGATGAGAGTTTTGGAGGTCTTTGTATGTCGCGATTTCATCGTCGAGGAGAAAGTTAGAATTTTAGACGTCTTTGTATGTCACAGTCCAGTAGCTGAGGAGAAAGACGAGTTTCAGAGGTCTCTATACGACACAATCCTGCCACGTGGGAGTTTTGGAGGTCTATATAAGTTGCAATCCCTTTCGCCATCGACGGAGGAGAACGATGGGAGTTTTGGAGATTTGTACGTTGCGATCTCTTTGCGACTTGAAGGACAATGATTGGAGTTTTAGAGGTCTTTGTATGCTACGATCCTATCATATGATGATTGCTTTCCCTTTCGTCAAGATTGTCTAACACCGTAACACTAGGTACCATTCGGTGTAAATATTTAAGTGTTAGATGTGTAATATTGATAGTTTGGAGTGTTATGTATGCAAATCCCCCTAGATTTTTTTTTTATTCTTGGTTGTTATTACATAAGTGGTGGTAGGGTCTATCTATATTTTATGACGATTATTTTTTGTAACTTCGCAATTATCTACCATGTCTTTGCTTCCTTCTGAGGCTCTTTTTGATTGAGATATGTTTTCTTTTTCTTCTTTTGAAAAAAATCTATCAGCTATTTTTGTAATTTTTCTATGGATTCATTCGAGAAATTTCGTCCAAGATTTACTTGAATTAACTGCAGGGAAAAATCTTATTTTTGATGTGTTTTGTAAAATAGTTTCTTATTAGAATTAATAATATTTTACATGGATTTTAGTTTTTCTTCGATTTAATGGTCGTCCATTTAATAAAAAAAAATTAAGTATGCACTTACAATTTATTGATACTTGTTTAATTTCAAGATTTCATGACCAAATTCAAGATATCTAACATTTGGTAAAAAATAAAAATTTTGATTGTCCTTGATAGAATTTTTGCAATATGAGGAAGATTGGAGGTGAAAGGATTTGTGTGATTGCACTAAAATTATCCCACAATTTACACAAATAGCTGGGTATTTTTAACGTTATAATCTATGCTATAAGAACATATCCATGACTACTTGCATCTCAGATTAAGCATATAGAAAGCTTTGCTCATTGCTTATATATATGTCCAGTAATTAAAAGAGATTGTTCGGTGAATATTTGATTGTGAAATTTTATAATCAATAGTCTTTATTATGCAAGCCACATTAGCCTAATGTTTGAGAGTTTTCTTTCAAATCAAGAGGCCCTGAGTTTATGTCCCTGCATATGTGACGTGCGTGTGTTTGCATGTATGGGAAAAAAACAAATAAAAAAAAAAGTCCTGATTTGAATGGGCATGAGACCCCATTTTTATGATGAATTATTTGAATGCTTGCATCTTGGATTAAGAATATAGAAAGCTTTGCTCATTGCTTCCATATATGTCTATTAATTAAAAGAGATTGTTTGGTGATAATTTGGTTGTGGAGTTTTATAATCAATAGTCTTTTTTATGCAAGTCACATTAGCCTAATGGTTGAGAGTTTTCTTTCAAATCATGAGGTTTTGAATTCATGGCTTTGCCTATGCCGTGAGTGTGCGTTTGAGTGTGTGGGAAAAAGTTAAAATAAAAAAGTCTTGATTTGAATGGGCGTGAGACTGCATTTTTTATGGTGAATTATTTTACAAATAGTAGCGTTATTATACTCAATTGATTTGTTTAACTTATTTTGAATTTTGGCTCGCTTTAATGAGATTAAGATTGCTTCATAGATGTTTCTATCATCAATTATTTCTTTTGATAATGAACTACCTTTGACAGATTTTTCTAAATTTATCAAGGTATTGTAATATGATAATCGTCAACATTGATTTCAATAATAACTTTCTTACATATGTTTGGCTTTGATTCAAGAAGTTTTTTAAAAGATTTTTTTTGTCCTGATATTTTTTTGTGATCGAATTAGATAAGATTCCTTTGTACATTCTTGTTGAGGGGATCCGCAAAAATAAGTGGTAAGATTTATCATTAGAGAAGAAGGCGAATTAATTCATTTTCTTCGACTGTGGAAGGAGCACACTCCTCTGGAGTAGTTAGGAGTGTCATAGGCCCTTTTCTTTTGAGGGTGGTCTGCCCCTAATTTATCCTGTAAAAATTCACAAGTTAGAAAATCATAAAGAGAGTTTATTTCTTCTTTAATATATTCAATCTCAAAATAAAAAAATTAAGAGATGTGCTTGCAAAGTCATAAAAATTTGTTTGACCCAAAAATTTTTAATAATTTTGAAAATGATGGATTTATCTGCTTTATAATTTATCCGTAATAAAATTTTGTAGTTAATAAATTATCTTAAAACATGGAAATGAATTTAACAATAGCGAGCATTTCTATTTTAACGATGGAGTACTTCAATTGTGTTATATTTCATCTACATTAGGTAAAATGAATAACTTCTTTCTTAAAAGTGGTTGACTTTCATTATTTAAGTATTCTGCTATATCCTAGATTGTACAAGTTATCAACTTTAACAATTTTGAAATTATTTGGATTAACATGATTGATACAGGAGAAATTTTTTGTTATGATTTGAAGTTTTTTTATTGCACATGTATAGTCAATCATAGTATGGTATTTTTCTCGAGCTTATCAAAAAATGGAACAAATTCTTGAACTAAATTTTGATAAATATCTGTTACATAATTACGGGCTCTTAAAAATCTTTGTATTTTATTTTTGTTGGTATTTTGGTTGAAAATTTGTCTACGAATTCAATATTTCGATTTGATTGGAATGATAGAAGAATTTGAAATGATATCTCCTAAAAAATAAATTTTTATTTGAAATAGTCTAATTTTAGGTGCTCAAATAACTTATTCATTCTTTTGAGCTAAAAATTTACATATACTAAGATATTCAAAATGTTTTTCGATAGAATTAAAAAAGGTTAATACATATTCTGTATTACAATAATGTATGTATGGATTGAATATATCATTCAAATATTTTGAAATTCGTATGAGGCATTTTAATGACCAAAAGGATTAAGTCATCATTATAATAAAAAATTTAAGTCTTGATATTTTCAGAGAAGTCTTGATATTTTCAGAGAAGCCTCAAATATCAACACCAATGTAATTAATTATTCACAATGTTATATCTTTTGATCATAAAATGCTTCATATGAACTGTAAAATATTATTGATGATATATTTAATTCATAATCTTCATGCATTATTATGTATATAGATGATATATAATCTTTCTAACCGAAATAACATTTTAAACATCTTAGTACCTTTAAATGGTCATCTTGAAAGAATGGATTAGTTATTTTACATAGAAATTTGGCTTTTAAGTCATATCATTTCAAATGCTTTCATTGTTTCAATCACTTGAAGCATTGAATTTGTAGACAAATTTCCCGATATGGTTACCAACAAAAATCAATTACAATGATTTTTAGGAATTAATTATGCAACAAATTTTTACTGAAATCTAGCTCAGGACAATATTACATTTTCAATAAGTTATAAAAAATTTTCTTCACTATGGTCATCTATACATACTAATGCAACAACGACAATAACAAGTTTTTTTCTCACTAAGTGGGGTCTGCTACATGAATTCTTTTTTTTTCCATTACGTTTGTCCTATTAAGCGTCATATTTTCATTTAATTCTAATAAATTAAGATCATTTTTTATACAATATGCCCAAGTCTTTCTAGGTCTACCTCTGTCATTCTTAACATAAGTCGAATCTAAAACATCTACTCTCCTAATCAGATCATCAGATGGTCAACGTTTAATATGACCAAATCATGTAAGACGATACTCTCTAATTTTGTCCGCCACTAGAGCTGCACCAACCCTATCACGGATATATTAATTTCGCCTTTTGTCTCAATTGTAAAGCTATTCAACCACCTAAGAATTCTCATCTTAGCAACACTTAACTTAGTCTTATGCTTCTCTTTTAAAGGATAACATTCAGTGCCATAGAGCATACAGGTCTCACCACCATCTTATAAAACTTTCATTTCATTGTAAGCGGTTTTTTTCTATCACACAATAGGCTTGAAGCATTCATCCATTTCGCC
Source organism: Phalaenopsis aphrodite (assembly GCA_003013225.1). Lineage (NCBI taxonomy): Eukaryota > Viridiplantae > Streptophyta > Magnoliopsida > Asparagales > Orchidaceae > Phalaenopsis > Phalaenopsis aphrodite. The sequence goes on along the minus strand of NEWO01000461.1, from coordinate 324,847 downwards.
CAACCAACTTTAATTCTACTAATAACATCTCCATCTATATCACCATCACTTTGAACAATTGACCCGAGATATCCAAAGCTTTCATGCCTTTTGATGATTTGATCACTCATAGTTATAATTCTGTCACTAGAGCTAGTACTACTAAAATTACATTCCATGTATTTAGTTTTAGTTCTACTCAAACGAATGCCTTTAAGCTCCAATGTAGACCTTCATAATTCAAGCTTTTCTTGAGCTTTTTCTCTAGTCTTATCCATGAGAAGGATATCATCAGCGAAAAACATACACCAATGTACATCCTCGTGTAAATGTCCAATAAGAGCATCAAAGATAAAGCAAAAGGATATGGGCTTAAAGCCGATCCTTGATATAATCCAACCGAAATAGGAAAGTATTTGGTCAATCCTCCTATTCGAACAAAAGTAACAGCTCTAGTATACATATCTTTAATGACTTGAATATAAATTATATCAACACATTTCTTCTCTGGAACTCTCCAAAGGATATCTCTTGGAACCTTATCATAAGCTTTTTCTAAATCAATAAAAATCATATGTTGATCCTCTTTATTCTCTCTAAACTTCTCCATCAAACCTCTCAATAAATGTATAGCTTCCATAGTAGACCTACCCGGCATAAATCCAAATTGATTATGAGAAATCTTTGTAATATGTCTTAACCTATGTTCAATTACCCTCTCCCATAACTTTAAAGTATGACACATCAACTTAATTCCTCTATAATTTGCACTCTCTTGTGCATCCTCTTTATTCTTAAAAATGGGGACCAAAATACTATTCATCCACTCCTCAGGCATCTTTTTTTAGTTTTAAAAATAATATTAAAGAGTTTACTAAGCGAAGAAACTCTCAAATCTTCTATATATTCTCACATTTCAATTGAGATATCATCAGGTCCCACACTTTTCACCTTTCTTTTTCTTTAAAGTCTCTTCAATTTTTTTTTTTTACTAAAGCGATGATAAAAGTAAAACATTTTAATATTATTAACGATACTCAGATCACTAAAGTTGGTCTTATTTCAAGAAACTTCATTAAAAAGTTTATCAAAATAGTTTACCAACTTATGTTGAATCTCTTTTTTCTAAGAAAAACACCTTTTGATTTTCATCTTTAATACACTTTACTTGGTTAAATTTTTACTTTTTTTTTGTTTGACTAGTTTATAAATATATTTTTCATTCTCTTTTGTATCTAATATACTATAAATGTCACTAAAAGAAATTTTTTTTGCGTAACATATTGTTCTCATAGACTCTCTAAGGGCATATTTTGTCGTTTGTTTAATAGTATTTATTATTTTATCCAACATAGAATTTACTTCTTCATGAACATCCCAAATCTTGAAATCTTGATGTTTACTCATAAAAATAATTTTATGTGAAATTAATATATCCTTGATAGGGTTGGTGTAGCTCTAGTGACAGACAAAATTAGAGATAGTCGTCTTAGATGGTTTGGTCACATTAAACATCGACCATCTGATAATCCAATTAGGAGAGTAGATGTTTTAAGTTTGACTTATATTTAGAGAGGCAGAGGTAGACTTAGTAAGACTTGGGCTTATCGTATAAAAAATGATCTTAATTTATAAAAACTAAATGAAAATATGACACTAAATAGGACGCAATTGAGAAAAAGGATTCATGTAGCCGACCGACGTAGTGGGATTAAGGCTTTGTTGTTGTTGTTGTCGTCGTCTTTTAAATGTCTCCATTTAATTCTACGAAATGATTCCTAATGTTCTTTATTTTACAACTCTTCATCTTAAAATCTAAAACTAATAATTGATGTTGAATACTTAAATTCTCACTTGAAATGATCGTACAATCTTTACATTCTCGACAATCTCTTCTTCTCATAAGAAAATGATCAATTTGTATTTTTTTCGATCCATTTTTATAAGTAATAATATGCTCATCTCTTTTCTTAAACAAAGTATTAGCAGTAATAAAATTATACGCTAAAGAAAAATCTAATATAGTTTTATCTTCTTCATTAGTCACTCCAAAACCATAGCCATCATGAATATTTCAAAAATCTTCTACCACTCTACCGACATGTCCATTTAAATCTTCTTCAATAAAAATTCTTTCTTTGAGAGGTATCATTTGTATTAAGTCTTCTAAGTCATTCTAGAATTTATCTTTAAACCCTATTATATCTAAACCTACATGATGAGCATAAACACTTATAATATTAAAAATCTTAATATCAATAATAATCTTAAGGGCTATAATTTCATCTCCAACTCTATTAATTTTTACAACATTATCTTTCAAACTCTTATCTATAATTACACCTACAACATTTCTAGTGCGACTCTTATCAGAATGCCAAAGTTTAAAACCTAGGTTATCAATCTCTTTAGCCTTTTCTCCATCCCATTTAGTTTCTTGAATAAATAAAATATTTATCTTTTTATGAATCATAATATCGACTAATTCCATTAATTTACCCACTAGAATGCCTATATTTCAAGATTTTATCCTAATATTAGTTTCATGGACTAATATCTTTACTCACATCTGTCGGTAATGTGGTAACATATGCTTATTTGACACTACAATCGGGCGCCGGTGTAGCGTCCCTTGCACACTTTTCCTTGTATTCAGACCATCTAACGCGTCTCTTTCAGGGGGCGTTGACATTTACACAGTGATCCAATGGATTCATGTCTTGACTTTTTGATAATTTTTATGGTTGTTGTAGGCTACCTAGTGAAACCCTCCACTTTTCACATCCGGAGCTTAGACTCGGCAATAACAGTGTTAAATACATATTAATGCAATATAAAAAAAATTAAAATTTCAATAAACAATTTATCTTATATCAGTCTCATTAATTTAAATACTTCAAAAATTTTTGAAACTAGCGTTATCAAACTGCAAAGTGAAATGAGGCGTGTCAATTTTTTTTTAATCTGAACCGCAAAATGTTGTGTGAAGTGGCACTTTTATTAACCAAAGCATTTAAAAGTTATACAAAACGATTAATGTATAAATATATTCATTAATAATTATAAAATATAATTTATGATTTAAATTTTGATATAAAATAGAAAAAATTATGGTACAATACAAAGCTTGAAAGCAAATTTTGAGGGAAACCTACAAATTAAAATTTCAAATAATTTTTACTTATTTGTTGCAATAATTAAAGATTAAAAATTGTAAAAATAACATGCAAATTAACTTCAATGCTTTGAAGCACGTTTCAACGAAGTGAAGTAGGTGTCACACGCTTTGCTTCACTTAACTAGTGATGCATGTGTCACATGCTTTGCTTTGCTTAGCTCGTGAAGCATGTTCTTAAAAACATTTGTTATTAGCAATGCTTCTAATCTAGGGTATAATAGAATACTTAAACAATGAAACTCACCAACTTTTAAGGAAAAACTTATTTATTTTATTTAGATAAAATTTAACACTATTAAAGTACGTCATTAAAAAATACTTATCATTACTAAATTCTTTTCTAAATTTTGAGATAATTTATTAAATATTAAATTTTTGTTATGAATAGATTATAGTGCAGCTAAATCTATCATTCTCAAAGATAAAAGTCTCGCAGCCAAATAAATTTTTGCTTCTTTGGCAAGCATAACTCTCAATTTTTTTGTTTTGAGATTGAATATATTAAGTAACAAATTTTCTTTCTGATTTTCTAACTAGTAAGCTCTTATAGGGCAGACGAAGGATGTATCACCCCTAGATGAAGGAATTTGTGAACCCTCCTAACTGTTCTAGAGGGGGATACTTTTTTCATCCTCAAGAAAGAGGAGGGGATTCATCTTTTTCTCGAATGATTAGGTTACCACTTGTTTTTATGGTTACATAAACAAAAATCAACAGAAAAATATTCATCTATTCTGACTACATAAAATATTTTAAGAAAATAAAAATATTTTTAAAAAATTCTTAAAGCAAAGTTGAATATCTGTATGAAAATTGCTATTAAACTTATTGTTAATCAATGGTGAAAATTATCATATTACATTCACGTGGACAATTTTAGAAATTTATATAAAAAATATTTCATTTTCACAGAATTAATCTATGATAAAAATATTTTTTAAACAATCTTAAAGTGTATTGAAATTCAGCATAAGCTACAATGAGTTAAGTATATCAACAATGCTACTATCCATAAAGTCTTTCATCATAAACAATGAGGTCTTGCGCTCTTTCAGATCAAGACTATTGATTATAAAGCTCCAGAATCAAACTATCAATAAATAGTCTTTTTTTAATTACTGGACTTATATAAAAGCAATGATCAATTTTTTTATGTCTAAATCCAACACAAACTATCATGTTTGCTTTGCAAATAATGGGATAATTTTGATGCAATCACACAAATCTTTCTATCTATAATCAAAGAAAAATATTCATAATGGGCTGAAGTTTTTACTCACATTGTCAAAACCTCATTGGAATTTCTTGTCGAAAAAATCATAATTTTTATTTTTTACCCAATGTCAAATACCTTGGCTTTGATTTTTTAATCTTAAAATTCAGCGAGACTCATTAAATCATAAGCGCTTATTTAGAAATTTTCTTTTCTATTAAATTATGGATGACCATTAAAATCAGACAATCTTAAATCCATTGAAAGGTCATTAATTCCAATAAAGAGTTAATTTATAAAACATATTGGAAAGAAGATTTCTCTCTGAATTATCAACGAAATTTCTTAATGAATCCTCAAGTAAAGATTGAAAATGTTGCTTCCAGATCTTTTTTCATGAGGTAAAAAAGAAAAAAATGTTCAGTAAGAAGGAGCTTTACAAGTCAGCAGTGACATTTTAGATAATTGGGTAGAGTTTCAAAAATAATTGTCAATTAGGATCATGATTGCAACTGGTATTTATTCAATTCCAATCAAGAAAAAAATTATTCTCAAGCTATTTGATGAAGTGGACCCTACTACTATTTATCCTTAACAACGATGACCACGACGACAACAACAACAACCGCAAGCCTTTATCTTACTAAGTGCAATAAATATTAAGTACACAGAATAAAAAAAATTAATCTTACGGTTATCGTTCGCCAATTATTAATATATAAATTCACTTTTTAATATAAAATCCAATTAGTCATGCTTTTTGTGCTTATGTGAAATTTATGTATTATAAGACGTTTTGAAATATGTTCCTAGAATTATCTATTTAAGCAAGTCCTTTGTTAGCTTCTGAGCTAAAAATTTTTTAGTCTGTAATCTCTGTATTCTTGTAAAACTATGATTTTTTTTGTATGTAATTCTTCTACTTATATTAAGCTCCTTTTATATTTTCATATTATGTTTATATATATATATATATATATATATATATATATATAGAAAGAGAGAGAGAGAGAGAGAGAGAGAGAGAACAACATCAACAAGATCCCACTAAGTTGAGTCGGCTACATGAATCCTTTTTCTCTATTATCCTATAGAGTGTCATATTTTCATTTAATTCTAATAGATTAGGATCATTGTTTATATAATATGCCAAGTCTTTTTAGGTCTACCTCTGTCTTTCTTAACATCAACTGGATCTAAAATATCTGCTCTCCTAACCAGATCATCAGATGGTCATCGTTTAATGTGACCAAACCATCTAAGATGACTCTCTCTAATCTTTTCTGCAAGTGGAACTACACCAAAGATTTCACGAATAGATTCGTTTCACATTTTGTCTCTAAGTGTCAAGTCATTTATCCACCTAAGCATTCTTATCTCAGCTACACTGAACTTTGCTATGCTTCTCTTGTAATGGCCAACATTCGCCATAAAGCATTGTTGTTCTCACCACCATCTTATAAAATTTTTCTTTTAAGTATAAGTGATACTTTTCTATCACACAATAGGCCTAATGCATTCCTCCACTTCAACCAACTTGAATTCTACTAATTACATCCTCATTTACATCACCATCACTTTGAATAATATGCCCGACATATATAAAACGATCACACATTTTAATGATTTGATCACCCATAGTTACAACTCCGCCACTAGAGCTACCACTACTAAAATAACATTCCATGTATTCAGCTTTAAATCTACTCAAACGAAGGTCTTTAGACTCCAATGTAAACCTTCATAATTCAAGCTTTTCCTGAACTCCTATAGTCTTATTCACAAGAAGTATTTCATCAGCAATATGCATACACCAAGGTATATCCTTCTGTATATGTCCAATAAGAGAGAGCAAGAGAGAATAAAAAAACTAATTTAAAAATAAAAAAAAAAATTGATTCAAGATGGTTTGATTAAAATTGGAGCTCAGGCAGCTTGAAATCAAATTTTTTTAAGCCATGAGCAGACTTCTGCTTGATCTTACTTCGACCGATGACCATATGAGCTTGAAATGAAAACATCCACATTACTATTTTAAAGCTCCTCTGCTAACAGTTTGTTAAACCTTCCAATTATATTGATCTATCTTATTTTTATTTTTATTTTTATTTGTTATATTTTGCTTTTAAGATATTCATATTTCCAATCACAAATCTTTTTTCAAGTAATTGGCACCATCCCTTGTGTAGATTTGGAAGATGCGAACTGGACCTCGGCTGCTTACTGTGCCATGCCCCAAAGGAAGCATAATTCTGCAATCCTCATCCAGGTCTGTAGCATCAAATTCATCTTCCTACAATCCTCTCGAGGTTTTCTTGCTGAACGGAGATTCAGGACAGTTATCAGTATTGAACACATCAATTGGTTAACTAACCAAAATCTTAGACCTTTTGATTTAAAATTAATAATTAATCTGCTAAGCTTTTGCTTATTTTCATAATGCTTGTAGCAGAAAATTTGACTTGCTTGCTTGCCTTTTCCTTTTCTACCGCCGGTGGTGTTGGTAGTGTAAATGCGTCATCATATTTATGCAGTAATACTTCATTTCTTTACTAGTAATCTCTCATCTTATCTGCATTTCCGTTGAGTGGAAAAAATTTCAGTTCCCTACATGAATATTGCATTTATATTACATAATTATTTTTATTTTTTTTTGCCTTGGAAATAATCATAATATTTATAATAATTTTGAAATTATACATGTGAAGTATGCAGTCAATAAAAATTTCCTTTTTCTGGTGATTTTGCTCACTGAGCAACTGGAAGCACAGGGCAGTTCCTGATCCCTAAGCAACTAAAAATTGATTAGACTGAACTAGTATATTATAATCATAAAATAATTACATTAATATATTTATTTTATCAACATGTTGTAAATATTTATGTATATTTTGATTTATTATGATTTTTGTTGGCTTTCGCTAAAATGTTTAATTCGACTAACTTATTAATTTTTAGAAACTTTAGTTGTGTTTACAAACCTGCTAGAACATAATAGCTTAAAAAATTTGTTTCTTTATAAAAATGATGCCCACAACTAATTTTACAGCTACAGTCATCCTGATAAGCCCTTAAAACTTTATTTTTATGAATTACGTAATCAACTTAATATTTAAATGAAGAAAATATGAAGGTGTTTACATGCATGCCACCCAATTACCATGTACATGCAAATATGACATCTAGGGTTTGTTCTTTCTATTTGTCACACATATCACATTACAAATATCATCATGTGAAATATTCATTTTTATGCATAGATAAAATAATATGTATATAAAAATTGAAGTTTGCGTGCTGATAATGAAAATTTATTGGAATTTAGTAATTTGTATGTAAATCTTCTAAATATGAAATATATAAAATAGTAACGATAAGAGTAGTCGTTTAGAGATTTAATTTGTTGAAATTATATTCTTAAAAATATATTATAATAAGTGGAGCATAAAATTATGCAATGAAAATTTAAAAATATTATTTCATTATTATTATTATTATTATTATTATTATTATTATTATTATTATTTTAGAGAGCATAATAAACAATTGGTATGAAAGTAAACGCCCCAACCTTGTTTAAAGATAGCGGAAGGCCACCTTCAGACAAACCAAATTCAAAACAGATTTCAAAAGTGAATTAAAGTCATTCAAATCAATTTCATAGGGTTTCGACTTTAATAAACTCAATTTGTGGGCAGGCAATTCACAGGAGAATCAATTTCAAAGGACATTGACAAATTAATAAACATCAACTCCGAAGTCAAAAAACTCGAAAGTCATTCTAACTCTCAGAAATAAATCAATTTGTTCCAAAATGCTGCTGTTTCGTAAAAGCCTATATTTTGGATCAGAAATAAGTGGCATTGGCAAAATACTTTGAACTGTTGGAGCATTTAAAATGGTGGGAATGATAGGAATATATAAATCAAAATCTATGCTGTTTCTCTAATATAAATTGAGGGCTGTATTCATTTCTAAATTATTATAAGCAATAATATCATTATTCCTTAAAAGTTATAACTACTAAGAAAATTGCATCTCTTAATTCTCTCTAAATTACGTGAAATATTTGCGTACGTAATACGCACGCAGAGCTGGGTGTGTAATAACCCCGCAATAACCTCCGCTGCACGGTTATTAGTGAGTTATTGAGAGGTTATTGAGGTATTAATTCCAATAATCATCGCGGGTTCTATTTCGATGTTATTCATAGGTTATTATGAGGGTATAGCAGGGTTAATGGAACACGCACGCAGAATTTCATGTGTATTACGTACACAAATATTTCCCCTGAATTACAGAGTAATAAAATATATCACGCTCCATAAAATTAATTTGATTAAACTCGAAATCAATCTCTTTCAACACCAATAAAAAATTAGAAACCTTGATGCCCAGTAACTTAAAATAACCCAAAAGCGAGCACAACATTTGCAGCTATATTGAGATAATTATACTAATCAATTGATATATGGTATAGTTAACAGAATAAAATATCATAGGTTGCAATATCTAAAATACAATTATGAAACTGTTATAAAATATATATATTCCATTGGAAAACTTCATAAAAAGTAGGCCATAAGATCTGCAAAATTACATAGTGCTAATAAATATAACGGAGCATCTATAAAGCAGAATACTGCCTAGTACTGCAGTGGTGATTTCTGGGTGGGAAGCAAACCAAATCGCTTCTTGAGAAGAACGCGCTGCCTAGAGTACTTGTCATCTGGGGAGAAGCGCGCTGCAATCAACAATAAAAACTCTTGAGCTATATATTGAAGGCCATATGAGATGAAACATTGACTTAATAGTCATTAAAGATGTGCCATTTGTTTCCTTGAAGTTTCTTAATTGAAAAAAAAGGATGCCAAACGACTAAAGAAAAGGCAGTTTGATACTAATATAAGAAAAGAGGACATTTCATGGGAGCATATAAATTATAATAAAAGATATGGAAGAGGGGAATTGAACAAAGGCTTTAAAGGTTGTTAAAACAAAGGTTGCATACACAATATGCAATTTCAAATTTAAAATTAATAAGAGGAAGACAATATTACTGAAAGATCAAGGATTAAGGAGTGATCAGTTTACAATCTTACATCAATTGTATAGAAGAATATGAATATAATAAAAATAAAAATAAAAATAAAATAAAAGTGTAGGGGAGTACTAAACAATGAATGAATATCATTCGGGATTAAATATAAATTTATAAAGCTCGAATAAATTCTTCAATGTTGCACGGATACAAGTACCGAGTGAATAAAAATTCAATAACCAAGTTGAATAAAATTCAATAATAACCAATTTTGAGTGTGACGGAAATAAAAACATAAAGGTGGATATCTAACAATAAAGACAATGGGAAAATGACTATTCAAAGAAACTCTGGGGGTGGCACATGCCTGCTATTGAAATAAGGCCACAAGAAATAAACTTGGTTGATTAGCGCACACAATATGGATGGTAGAAGTTATAATAGAAATAAGGGTAGATGAACTAAAAGTGAAAAAATAAAAGAAAAGAATAAACGACCAAGTTACACATCTAAAAAATATTAAGAAATAATTGTGCAAACTAAATTTAACAACACTAAATAATAGTTAATAAAAAAATTAGATTATATAATTAAAAAAAAAAGTTGCAAGAAGACTAATGATGAAAGAAATGAATGTTCCATGTATTTTTATATATTTAATCAGACACATCAGTTGATGAAATAGTCAACGATGATCACAAACAGCTTCAAATTTTACTACAATTTAGATCAACGCATTAAAAAACAATTTCCCTTGAATTTGCCCAACAAAATGAATTAATTGCAAAAAAATTGAAGTTCTAGTCCAGAAATAAGTAAAATTTTAAAGCAATTAGAGATTTTCTTAACAGGGTATATGTTTTACAAAAGTCTTGAACATCAAGTAATTTAAATATCATCCAAGCCATAAAAATTTCTTTTTTGATAACCACTTGACCTTTATAAGCATATAAATGACACCCACCAATTATGTTTATCCTATCAAACAGAAGACCAAAACTAAACATAAGAGATAGGCAATCCAAACAATATTACTTTAGGGGAAAGATAATCAACAAAAAAAAATGATTTAGGTAGAAAGATTAAGGACGTAAGATGAATTATGTAAACCTAGTAATAATTCAGGTGCAGCATAACCAAACAAACTCTGGTAAAGTTTGGTAAATCTGTTGAATGCAGACACAGATTCTCTTGGACTAAAACAATTTAAAAATAATTCTCTGCAACCTAATTTTAAAAGAAAAACACATAATTTTACATGGATGAAGGAAATTACAGTGCAGGTGGCGAAGAAATAGATAAGAGCTATGAGATTTTGTTCGTGCATGCATCAATTGGAACCAGCTATTTTAACCTAAACAGACCAACAAAGAAATGTTGCAACATCATTACAAAAGGGAAATCCTAATTTATAATGTGCGTATTGATGCACAGAGACTCCCCGCCATAAGGTGCAAGAGATTTATGCATATAATCAACAATAATAAAGAGCAACAAAAGGTTAAAAATATATGCATGATACACATAATAAAGTAAACAAGTACAAGGACCAAGAATCAACATCGAAGTTTGCAAACTAAGAATCAACATCAAAAGTCTGAAAACTAGAAAAAGGAAAAATGGTAAGTCAAATCTAACATGTTTAGAAGTTGTTGAAAATGGTGCAAAATAAATATAAATCCAAAATCAAATACTAATCAAATTAGATACAACAACAATAGGCCTTTATCCCACTAAGCTACATGAATCTTTTTTCTCCATTGTGTCCTATTGAGTGTCATATTTTCATTTAAATCTAACAAATTAAGATCATTTTTTATACAACATGCCCAGGTCTTTTTAGTACTATCTCTACTTTTTTTAGCACGAGTCAAATCTAAAACATCTATTTTTCTAACAATGTCATCATATGATCAACATTTAATGTGACCAAATCATTTAAGGTGACTCTCTCTCATATTGCTTGCAACTAGAGCTACTCCAACTCTTTCACAGATATATCTTTTCGCATTTTGTCTCTTAGTGTAAAACCATTTATTCACCCGAGCATTCTCCTTTCAGTAACACTTAACTTAGTTTTAAGCTTCTCTTTTATAGGCCAACATTCTACACTATAAAGCTTTTAAGTCTCACCACCATCTTATAAAATTTTCTTTTAAGTCTAAATGTGCTTCTTTATCACATAATAGACCGGATGCATTCTTCCACTTCAATCATCCACCTTGATTTATACTAATAACATCCACATCTATATCACCATCACTTTGAACAAAAGACCCCGAAGTTTATGTTGCACCGACACTTCTAAAAAAGTGACGAACCCGTGTCGGACATGTGTCAGACACCGACGCACGTTGACATTCTCGGACACTTCTCCAACACTACAAAATGTATGCCTGATAATTCTTAGGCCTGAACACGTATAGAACACATCTCAACACCACATCGGACGTGAGCTTAACACAATTTCGAGAAAATGAGACACGAGAACTAGAAAATTATAAATATACGTACAACCTTATCTATACCTCAGTCAAAATCGCCTCATCTCTCGTCATGTTGAAGCTCCATTTACCATTCGTAAAAATTGAGCATCGAAGGTGCATCCAATATTCGTCAAAGACGAGCATTAGTAATTCCCTTTATGTAATCATAGGATTTTTTAAATTTTAGTACATAAATTGGATTACAAATTGAATGAATTCTTTAGAAATATAATATATCTAATTTTAAAAATTCATTTTCATAAGCATGAGATTTTATAATATAAATTAAATTTATGAAGTTTAATTTTATGCTTACATAATTTGTGTTGTGATTTTTTTAATAAATAATAATAGAAAAATATATATTCCATATTAATAATTAATTAAAAATAACAACTTGTCCATGACATGTCATGTCCTTTTTTTTTCATATTTGTCGTGTCTCGCATTGTGTCGTGTTTGTTTCCCTATGTCGATGTTCGTGCTTCATAGCCTGAAAAATCTAAAATGTTCACTCCTTTTAATGGCTTGATTACCCATTATTACAACTCTGCCACTGGATCTATTATTTATAAAATTACACTCCATATATTTAGTTTTAGATCTAATTAAACAAAAGCCTTTAGATTCTAAATTTGACTTCCATAATTCAAGTTTTTCTTGAACTCTCTCAGGTTTTATCCTTAAGAAGGATATCATCGGCAAAAAACATAAACAAAGGCACATCCTCCTATAAATGTCCAGTAAGAGCATCCATAACTAAAGTAAAAAGATATGGGCTTAAAGCTAATCCCTGATGTAATCCAACTAAAGTAAGAAAATACTTAGATAATTATCCTTATGTTTGAACACAAGTAACAGGTCTAGTATACATATCTTTAATGACTGGAATATAAGCAATATCAATACATTTCTTTTCTGGAACTCTTCAAAGTGCTTCTCTTGATATTTTATTATAAGCTTTTCTTAAATCAACAAAAATCAGATGTAGATCCTCATCATTCTCTATACTTTGTCATCAAATCACTCAATAAATGTATAACTTCCATAGTAGATTTGCCCGACGTGAATCTAAACTGATTTGAGAAATTTTTATATGACATCGTAACCTATAATTAAGTACTCTCTCCCATAATTATATAATACATATAAGAAAATACTTGGTCAATCCTCCTTATGTTCGAACAAAAGTAACAACTCTAGCATACATATCTTAATGAATCGAATATAAGTAATATCAACACATTTCTTTCTGAAACTCTCCAAAGTACTTCTCTTAAAACTTTATAATAAGTTTTTTTCTAAATCAACAAAAATCATATGTAGATCCTCCTTATTCTCTATGTTTTTTCATCAAATCTCTCAATAAATGTATAGCTTCAATAGTAAACTTGCCCGACCTAAATCTAAATTGATTTTGAGAAATTTTTATATAATGTATGACATATTAACTTAACTCATTTATAATTTGCAGAATGTGCATTCTCTTTATTATTAAAAATAGAAACCAACAGACTCTTTCTCCACTAATCATCATTCTAATTTTTAAAATAATACTAAAAATTTTAATAAGCAAAAAAATTTTCAAATCTCCTAAATATTTCCACTACTATTAGAATACAATTAAGTTCTACTATTTCTTCACACTTTATTTTCTTTAAATTCTTCTCAACTTATATTTTATTAATGTGATGATGGAAAAAAAACTTTATTATTATTTATGATATTAAGAACACTAATATCAATCGTATTTTCACAATCTTCATTGAAATATTTAAAAAATATCTCGCCCATATATGTTAAATATCCTAATCAAAAACAAATATTTTTTTTTATTTTCGTCTTTAATACACTTTACTTGAGTTAAATCTTTAATTTTCTTATCTCTTTGTTTGGTTAGTTTATAAATATATTTTTCATTCTATTTAGTATCTAATTAAGTATAAAAATCATTAAAAGCAGAATTGTTAGTATCACAAATTGTTCTCTTAGACATCCTATGGGCTACCTTATATTTTTCCAAATTCTTCAAGATTTTATATTCAAATCAATTTTTATTTAATAAAATTACTTTTTATCTTTTTTTGCACATTTTCATAACACAACCAACTATTTTTATTCATAAAATTTTCTTTTGATTCTCCAAACATATATATTGCAACTTGTTTAATAGAATTCATTAATTTATCCCATATAGTATTAGCTTCTTCATGAGCACCCCAAATCTTAAAAATTTGAAGGTTACTCATAAAAGTAACTTTATTTGTGTCTTTTAAGTGTCCTCATCTAATTCTCTGATAATATTTCATTGTACTTTTCACCTTTAAATCCTTCAACTTAATATCCAAAATCAATTATTGATGTTGGTTACTTAAATTTTCACTTGAAATGCCTTACAATCCTTAAAATCTCAACAATTTATTTTCTCATTAAAAAATAATTAATTTATGTTTTATTAAAACTATTCTTATAAGTGATAATATGCTTATCTTTTTTCTTATATAAATTATTAGCAATAATATTTTTTTTTGCTACAAAAAAGGTTAAATAAGCAAATCATAAAGAATTAAGGCTACGACGACAACATATATTGTGGAACACACATGCACCTTTGAAAAAGGGTTATGTGTTTCATTCAGGTCAGCATTTTTAAAAAATCAATATATAAAGTGTTCAATATTACTTTTTAATTTCAAATATGCTCTTCCCTGATAAGATTATTAGGAATCAACTCAACACCTAAAATGTCATTCATATGCAGTAGGTGATTGGAGTTCTTCCAATATACAATAGCTCATCACTTTTGCCAAGTACATTGTCACTTCTAGGCCCCTACTGCTTGAAAAATAGAAGTGTTCCATTAAGAAGCCAAGCAATGCGCTTTGCAAGCATTTCCTCCTCTCATTACTTTAAAGAGATTGTAAATATGTTTACATCAAGGAAATTTCAAAACCAAATTTTCTCTTTTCAAATCTTTGAGAGCCAATGTTGTACTCATAAGTAAAAATTCGTACGAGAAATTAGCATCATAATCCAAAATTCTGCTAGGTGTTGTCTTCATAAATGAAGAATCTAGGATTTTTTTACTTGAATGTATCTTATTTTTGCCAGTTTGTGGACGAAATAATCTCATGTTCTCAGCATGTTAGGTATTATAATCTATTTCTTTGGAAAGCAACTAGAATTTTGATCATTTTTTCCATATTCATCGAAAGAAAATCAGAGGTTTAGTGGCTTTAAAATAAATAAGGGCAAGCTTCTGTGTTATAAGGCAAGAAGGGAATTTTTTAAAAGTTAAATAATAAATATTCAACTAATGATCACAAGCTTGATCACATAAATGGACGTAACATCTAATTTTAATGGACGAAAGATTGTAGGCGCTAATTTGACAATCGGGAACTAACCTGGAAGACGTAAGTGGAAAACCATTATAGGGGCTTTAAAAAACATAGATCAAAGCGAAACATGCATTATACATTGGAAAATTAGAAATAACTCACCCAAAAATAAATAAACAGTAAACCTATTTAGTGACGTGTTCTATAAAGAACTATATCCAAGAAGGTGTGTGCAACAATGTAGTACAAAAAATGCAAATTAACAAGCACAAGTTGCTCAAGCTATATCCTATGACACGCCCTAAATGAAACCATGCAGATATGCACCCGTATGCAGAATGCTAAATTTAATGCAATATAGATGCTATGGGACAAGCAAATTTGATTAATCTTTAGCCTACGATCCTGAAATAATATCAATATAACATATATTACTTGTAATACAATTAAAAAGATATACTTTTAAAAGTCTAGAACCAGTTATCAAACTAAGGTTAGGAATGCAAAGTGAAGAAGAAAAGGCAAGGACGGGGAATGATCCAAATATACCTGGATGAGCAGATTCTGTTGCTATACCAAGTGGCGATTCTTTCTGCAGAAAGAAAATCATCTGGCATCAAAATGAGTTTGAAAATTTCTTTTGAAGAAAACGTTGAATCAAAAGAAAACAGTGAATGCTACATTATTTCTGCAATTTAAAGTGCTGCATAAAAATAACTCAGTTAACATAATCAGAAGAAAAAAACTTTTTTCTGAAATTCATTTTGTAACACTTAACGCTTTTAAGGTAAAAGACTATTTAAAACAAAAGATAATAATGTTGATTAAGAATACACATTCGTTCATGAAAAGAGCAATCAAGGTTTAAAACACATTTATTAATTACCTTGGTGGTGTAGACCTTGTCCCCGTTATCATTGATGTAAAACTGAAGATACATGGCTATCAAAGTCAAACTAGTGACCTGAAATTTCAAGGCCAACTGAGTTAAATACAAACTGACATATTCAAAATCATAAGTTAATGCATTGGTAAGAAAGCATAGTAAGCATAAAACAACAACTACATCCTCTATGCCTTAAAAGAAACCTGCTTAGCCGGGTGTACAAGATTTTGAAGCAATAAGGATGAGCGGAAGATTCTATTTTTAATAAACAGGCGTCGACCAGTAATACAGAACGGGAATAAAAATGGCGGATAAAACCCTAAATAAAATTTGCTAGACTATGTGCTTGAAACAGAAAGTAGAGGCGGAAATGCTGCTTGAGGAGAAAGATTAAGCGTAGGTCAGGCAGGGAAGCCAATGGGAGGATCCGATAAGAAAGAAAAGATCTGATGCAGATGAGATGAAAGTTGAAGTTGATGAATGAAATGCATGGAGAAAATACCTCGAGGTAAGTTGAGAGGCTTGTGAACTACTTGCGGCGGGAGCTGGCGAGGTTGGGAAGCGCAGACCCGAACGAGGAAGACGGCTTACGTTCACATCAATCGCATGTACGCCCTAAATCAACCAATGCACACGATGAACAGCTCAGAATTAGACTCGATTATTCAAAAACTCCAATTTTAAATTGGTTAAATTTGAATATAATCGGGCCTGAACATTTATGTTCATCAACAAAATAAATATTCGATATAAAATTTAAATATAATTAGTATTATATATATAATATATTATTTAAATAAAATTTAATTTGTTAAAATTTATTTAATTATAATTTAATAATAATATATTATTATATCAATAATATATTTTTAAGATAAATTTTTAATTATATTTTTATTTTATTATTAATTATTAATTATTTGAAATTTAATATGATGGAATTCAAAAAGTGAAAATCGCTTTTGTTTATTCTATTTTATTATTTTTGATCTGTCATTGATTTTTCTCAATTGTTAAAAACAATTGATGAATAATTTCACATTTTGAGTTAATTCGTAATATTAGTTCATTTAATTTTTTTTTAGCTCTAGTTTCAATAATTTTTTTTCTATATTAGAATTTATTCTTGTTAGAATATGTCTATAATAGATACTAGATAACAAGATGTAAGTTAGTTTATTTACTCATATCATATACAAGTTATATGATTTATTTAAATGTTTATTTATTTAGATTTATAAAATTTATATTTTTTTTATTTGAAAATTTCGGTGCTTGCTTGAATTTCTTTTATTAGCTAGTTTAAATATTTGTTCGTTTGTCATAAACTAAACAGATAAAAATCAAGTTAAAATATTAAAAATTTTAAACAAGTCTAAACTTGAATAATATGTGAAAGCTTGAGGCAAACTCAAGTCGAACATAAACAACTTATAATTATATCAAGTCAGCTCCAAACTATGATATACTCAGCTCGGCTTAGCTCAGCTCTATTACAGACATATTCCCTAATCATATATTCACATAGTACAAATTTTGAGGTTTCATACATACTATATAACATATAATTCATATATATTAACATACTTGGCATGTCAATATTTATTTTAACGCAACTTTAATGTTTAGACATTAAAAAATAGGGAGATTTACAGGCATGCTACGAAATTCTTTATTATTTGCATATCTGACAAGTTGACTTTTTACGTGCCTACACTTAAAATTAGGCAATATCTAAAAATATCACATTAAGCGATGTAACCCTAACCGAAACTCAGATTCGTCATCGAGCTCGCTAGTCTTGATACACTCATGAATCTCTTCCTCGCCAAAAATAAGCTCAACTGTTTCCTATTTTTCTGAATCTTTGATGCAGCAGGCAACCAATTCTTGAGATTTTCAAAGCCTATGACAATTATTTCACCACACCGCTCCTGCTCAGCGTAACCAATTTGCAGAGGTCTCCATATGTCATTCTCTGGAAAAACTTCTTTTATTGACAGATTCGTGCAATGGAGTTGGTTTTGCTTACCTGCAAAGATCTCCGAGGAAGTACCCGGTGAGCTCAGAAACCTAATAAAGCTAAATTATCTCTTCTCGTGTTATTTCAATTGAAGAAATTTTTAAAAGCCTATTAATGAAATTTTTTTTAAAAGAAAGAAATTTATGAAGGTGAGAATTAGCTCAAATGGTCGTTTGCGACCCTTTACCCTTTGAATCTTGTTGATGTCTTTTGATCCCACTTATGAGAGGTCCTTATGGAGCACAACCACTGGTCTGTGCTAGATGACCAATATATTTATCAATTGATGGCATAAGAGGCTTCTCATTTTCAATCAATGGTCCTTCTCTGAGAATGCGCAGAATGACTAGAGGTTGAGGAAAAATAGGCCATGGCCAAGGAGAGGATCAAGGCAGTCGTAGAATGGGCGATGACAAACAAAGCCAAGGAACTCCAGTAATTACAACAAAACTAAGTCATGTTGGAGAAGATAGCTATATTGAAGACTTCTAATGACTTTTTTTGTTGAGCTCTCCTCCTACCTGTGTCAGGTAAAATTTCTTGCATTCAAGCTTAAAAAAAGGGTAGTCTATGGTGTCAACCAAATGGTGAAGACAAAATTTGTCTCCTTTTAGAGGACTGACATAGATAAGTTTGTCACCGAACTTTTGAACTTGGAGGCAAAGAAAGAAGAGAGTGGTGAAGATGATGAAGGGTTGTCAAATGTATGACTCATTTTTTACTTCATTTGTAACTTAAAAGGGTTCCTTCTTTTCTCTTTCTTGAAAACTTGTACATAAATGTTAGGAAGTTATATAATTTTTTTAATCATGAATGAAAACAAAAGCTTTGAAGGATGAGGGCGTGAATTAGCAGAAATTGGTACCAACTAAAACCCAACCCTTATGAATAATTCATCAAAAGCTATCCGAGATTCACATATGTTAATGGGATCATCTACTATACATCGATTGGATCACTTAGAGGACCGTATTCTATCCTTGTGGGAAATTTGTGAGGAATAGAGAGTTCTTCTCATCTATTGCTGAAAGTCCAGCGTTGGGAATGCTTCTGTGTAAGTGAAAGAGGAAGCATAAAAAATGCAAGATCGGATCATAGATTTGGAGGAAGATATTGTGGAGCTAAAGGATCATATTGCTTCATTGAAAAAACAAGTGGAGGTGAATTCATATGCGGCTCTCAGGATATACTGAGACCTGGTGGAAGTTGGAGCTAGTCTATGACTGAAACATCATGGTGATGATTCATTTGTTTCTTACGGGGATGTGTACTAGAAAGACCTTTCTGATTAGGCTACATCACTCCAAAGTCATTATAAAAATTATCATGATCTTTTTTAGTAGTGAATCATAATTATTTGTATTTTTATTATTTTTTGGCTTATTGCTAGTAACCCTGATTAGATTTATAAAAAATGAGAGCATTTTTCTTTGTGTGCTTGCCATACTTTTGTTTTTATTTGTTTCATTTTAAATACCTATGCCAAGCTTATGGAGAAGATGATTTGATCGGCCAAAAGCAATATGCTTTAGGTTGCTTTGCAAATTTTATTAGTAAATTGTTGTATGATTGTAGAGGGATTATGATTTCTACATGTTCGAAACTTATACTTTCCATGTCTCGATCATCGGCTAGGTCATCGCCTTAGACGGACCAAACCTTAGGTCAAGCAAATTAAATGGATCTTGTTGCAGCCTTAGCGAAGGTAACCGTCAAGACTTATTGTAGGGGTGATTTGTATGATGTTCACATAGATCTTGTGACCAATGGGTAGAGAATCACTTCAAGAACTTGACCCATTTCAAGCCAGGAGTCAAAAGTTTTATTGATGCATGAGCATTGTGGGTCAGTTCTTATTTGATTTAGTAATCAGACATTTTTTCATTGTTGTTAGTTATTTTTAAATGTTTATTTGCTAATCAGACATTATCCTTCATTATCGATTTTTTCTCTTGAATGGAAATATTAACGATAGTTTGGTTCAGGTATCCTAAGTGTTAGTTGAATTTTCATTATCCATTGTATGAACTTCTTAGGTTCCTCGAGTTTTGGTCAAACCTGGCATCTTATATAAAGTTAGAAAAATCTTACTTAATTATTTTTATATAATTAATAATAAAATATAAGGGTTGGAACGATAATACAAAAAATTTCTTTAAGGGTAAAATGTCTCCAAGTCATCTCCTCTCCACCGCCGAGAAACTCATTTTCTTGTGTAGATTTTTCGTTTATATGCTCCAACTCTAGTGGCAACCTATTTGTTGATAATTAATGACCCATTCTATGTCTAATCAAGCTTTTATGTAGTGTGTCTCCACACCACTGGGTTAATTTTTTTTCAACATGAGGTTCTCGGAGTTGAAAGTATTCTCTACGATGTGTTTGTTCTAGTATTGAGTTGTCTATCTCTTCACATATTCATGTTGAAGGGCTGAATCAGTTTGTTTCTCCTTAGCAAGATTGAGCGTAAGCAGTATACCCTCATTATTTATTTATTGTCACTTCGAAATCTACTTCATCGAACACTAAACCTATCACCATTCTTTGTCCATGATAGTTATATTTAACCGACAATATTACCTCCATCTAGTGTGATAACATGAATGGAGTTTGTTCGATCACTGTGAAAGGTATCGTTTGGATTGCCTAAAGAACAAATAAAAGAATCTCGACCCAATTCCCCTTAGCACCTTCAAATTTTTTGCAACATGCTTAGGATGATCTTAATTGCAACTTCGGTCTGTCCATTTATTCAAGACTGATGAACAGACATAAAATTCAAACTAATCCCCTGGCTTAAAAAAAAATATTTTACCACATGGTTGAAAAATTGTGTTCCATTTTTTGTGATGCTTACAAGTGGTAGCCCATATTAACAAATCATATCAGTCTAGATGATGTTCTGAATGAACTTTTTAGCGATTAAAGCATGTGTTTTAGTTTAAATCCACTTATAATGTAATATATATGAAAAAAATAGAAATTTGCATTCGTCTTGTGATGGGGAAAACGATCTGAGGATGTCGAGTCCCCAGATAATGAAAGGCCATGGGTTGATGATGAGTTGTAGTTTGGCTGGTCCTGCAACGGTGCATATTTTTTATATTGCTCACATATTCTTTAGAATTCCTTAGCTTCTTTTAAAAGTGTCAACTAGAAATAAACTTGACATTTCACTCTGTGCGCCAAAATTTTTCTTCCAGAGTGATTCTTTCACTCCATCAAGTGTACCTCTAGGAGGACATCATTTGTCTCATCTTATTTTATATACCTCAAGTACAAAAATGTGATTGATCTTCAAAAAAGCTTTCCCTTGATTAAAAGATATTTAACTATCTTGATTTTGAAGTGCTTTGGATCAGTAATTTTATTTTAGACCATATTGCTCTTAAGTTACAAGATGTAAGGATCCATCAAACTTTTTCGCCCTTTAGTTTCCAACTCCCGTCTCTTTGGCTACCTTAATGGTCGACCAAGCAAACTTTTAAGGAACCCATTCCTCTAAGTGGATGCATTTAAATAGGAGGTCTTCTATTTGGTTGTTCACATGAAATATGTGCTCAATCTTGAAATCTTAAACTTATCTTTATTTTGATTTTGCTAAGGTATTTGGTCATCATTTTGTCAATAACATCAAATTATCCATTTACTTGATTCACCAGAATATGTGAGTCGGATTTTACCAAGAAGTGTTGAGTTCCCATCTCGTAGGCAAATCGTAGCCCAATAATAAGAGCTTCGTATTCAGTCTAATTTTGGTGACTTTGAGTCCAACTTTGATTTGAGGGGCACAGATGGACCCTGTTGGTTTAGTCAAAATGAGACTAAGCCAAGTCCCACTTTGACTAGATGCTTCATCAATGTATAGGACCTATGTATTGCAGTTGGTTTCTTTTTCTTCGCCGCCTGGTTTGCTTTGCTTGGAAAAATTAGCTATTGCTTGTGCTTTGATTGTGATATGGAGCACATGAGAGAGAATAAATTCATTGAGTTCCACTGCTTATATAAAAAGTTGACTGGAGTGCTTTGGCCTATTGGGGAAACATTTGAGCGGTTGGTCGGTGATGATCAAGACCAAATATGTTTAGTAATACGAGCAAAGCCTATGGATGGAAATAACAACTGAAAATGTTAAATTTTCTTGAACTGGATACCTGAGCCTAACATTTTAAATGGTTTGGCTGACTTATTAATATAGGAAATACTTCCCTAAATCTTCTCAAACTAAAAACTAGCTAATAACTTCATGTCCAACCCTTAAGTATAAGGAGAGCTCTTCATTAGGGACTCTAGAGGAGTGGTGGAGACACTAGGGAGTCTTTTAACTTTTTCAATGCTTATTCTATGTATCTGACCAAATGAAGTTCTTTAATCAAATCAAGGTTTTGAAAAAAGGCAACACACTTGTCACCTAATTTTAAGATGAACCAATTTATACTAGCAATTTGACTGATCAGCTTTTGAACTTTATTTGTATTTCACGGGGATAACATACTAATGGGTACTTTAACCTTATCTAGATTGGTCTTCAATTCCTACGAGGTTAGGAGGTAGCCTAAAAATTTGTCTGTGGACACCCCAAAGTTAAACTTAAGTGGATTAAGCTTCATATTAAAATTTATGAGTGTTTCAAAATTTTCATTTAAATTGTTTATGTGTTGCTCTGACATTTTTCTTTTTACCAGAATATCCTCCACATACATTTCAATATTTTTTTCATTTAGTTTTGCAAAGATTATATCCATCATTCGCTTGTAGATAGTGCCAACATGTTTTAGTCAAAAAGACATGAAATTATAATAGTACACTTTCTTGCTAGTGATGAATGTGGTTTTCTTTTCTTTGACTGGGTGCATTTTGATCTAGTGTCGAGGAAGTTCATTACAGAATGGTCGGTCACAACATTAATGAACGAATAGATCTAAGGCTAGGGATACCTATCCTTAGAGCAGGTGAAGTTCAAGTTGGCAAAGTTTCTACACATCTTCTAATTGTCATTTAACTTCAAGACCATGATAATGTTGGATACCCACATAAAATGTCGGACCTACTTGATGCATATGACATATAGTAGCTTCTAAGCCTCCTCTCAAATTAGCTCAACCAAAGTGACTGCCGATAATATGTTCTTTTGCTTCATCGACAGTGCCACTAGATTAAATTTTTAGAGGTGGCATGCAACATTAACAATATCCCTAACATCTCAATGTATTCGGATGGCTGAAAACTTGGTGCAAAGTAAGTCAATCAATCACGTAAGTTTGCATGTTAAGTAATATGTCGTCTAAGAGTCTGCATATCGATGTTACTAGGATAACACCAAAATATTTCTAACATATCTAGTTCTATTTTACTGAACTGCTAAATCTAGTTTGAAGTATTCAAATTTAAGAGATGAATTTAACAATTTTAAGAATGCATTAAACATAAAGAACATATATAAGTGTTGAGTTTTTTAGAAATGTAAAATTCATACTCTTGTGACACAGGTCAAGTGATCTTTTGAAGTTGTCTTTCCTATGGAAAGCAAACTATTGTTAACAACGAGAAATACAAGTTTTCATCTTAAGATTATGCCTAGGTTAAAT
>NEWO01000461.1:284043-295892 GCA_003013225.1 Phalaenopsis aphrodite | reverse complement strand
GCTTAGGCCTAGGTCTGAAGAAGAATAAAAAATCCAAAAAGCTAAGGTTTGCTTAAACCTATGACATTGACCAAGATTCCTTAGATCCTCTATTTAGGTTGCAAAATTTTAACAATAAATGTCAATTCTACTAGATTTTGGCTGTTAACCTACTCGTTCTACTACACAACGAGTAGAATTCATACTTCACGAGAGATTTTTAACATTCTTATTGCGTCCGATAAAAAGTAAATTACAATCAGAATGTTAGCACATCAACATCAGAAATTCATTCATTACAAAGTCGTCAAGGGAAACAAAAAATCCATAGAATGAAAATTAGAAGAAAACCACATAACTTACATCACAGAAGTATGAAAGTGAGGTTACTTACAATTCATGAAATAAGAAAGCACCAATACTTGTTATTGCCAGAATAAGAAGAAGAATAGTGCAAGAGGTACAAAAAACTCTTACCGAGTCAATCAGTCATAACAATACACTATGATTTTCTCTATTTAAAACAAGTGCTTAATGATCTTTTCTCAAACAAATGCACTCAACCTCTCCTCTCACAACTCATCAAAATCTTAACAAATCACATGAAAAGAGCAAGAGAAAGAAAAACTATCCTAGAAGTTCTCTCCTTTAAGAAAGAAGAAGAGAACTCTAAATATCTATTAGAGAGCCTCTACAAGTCTCTTCATATCTTTAAGAAGTTACTCTAACTTTACATTTAAAGCCTTAACAAAAACCAACGTGAAAATACATTCCAAAACAAGTTTTGGTCGTCCGGTAGCGTAGTCACGCCCGAAACTGACGTGGTTACGCCGGTCTGGTGCGGTCGTGCTCAAATTGAGCGTGGTCACACCCACATCTGGCGTTGCCGACCGGCTCATCTAGTTTTGTTGTTGACCCTTAATAATAGATGAGGGGACTTCTGGATGTCTCTAGTATGATTAGAAATATTAAGAGACTGGATCTTCTCTTAGGTCCACTTCTTTGTAGTGGTTGGCTCAGATATCTCTTTGTCTCGTTTCTGGCCGAACGATTCAAAATTAGATTATTTGGTCATCCTTTTGACCTCCTCATGACTTGATCAACTATGGCTTTGTTGGTTTTGACTCAGATGGCTGCACTCGGTCAGAAAAAGCGGGTCCCACGTTCTTAGGTTGGTAGACCCTCCCTCGTCATTTTATTCTCTTTTGAACCTTTAGATCTCCTCAAGATCATCGCTGACACATTTTCTATATATAACATTTGATTCCTAGTACATACCTAAAATCAACTCAAACTTGATTTTATGTAAAAACAATATATTATTTCCCTGAACATTTGAAATTAAAAGTTTCACTTGGACACCAAACTAATTTTCATTAAGGAACTTTTCCCATAAAGATTTAAAGCATTCACCAAAATTCCATGTTATTATCTCCCAAAAAATCTCTTTTTTCTTTCCTCGAAAGATTCACATATTCATAGCAACATAGAATTTCTAATCTTCCGAAGCATAATTCTATCTCGACATCATGTATTTAACTTTGTAATTTGAGCCGCAGGCCATCAAGCTCTTACCTTTCTTGCTGATTATCTTGCCGATTATCTTGTGACAACACATTTGATAAATAAAAATATATATATTTAAAAATATGCCGAGGACTTTTACGTGAATTGATGAAAATTTAAATAGAATGTTATATATTTTTTATTAGGGATATTCTTAGTCCACCTGAAAATAAAGCTGAAATGACATTAAATATCATACAATGTAAGATAGATTTCTTTCTAGCTTTAGTATTTGATATGAGATTTATTAATGTTAGTAAAGGAACAAGTTTTTTTTTAATGATTTACATATATATATACTTGTTTTTTTTCTTAAATTAAAATAATTATATTTTTAATGTGATGTCAAAGATTTTGATATACGTGAAAAATAAAATTTAAATGTTAGAAATGTATATACATAAGAATTTGGTGGTATGTATATAAATGTCCTCATTTTTTTTTTTTAATAGCACACGAAACAAAAAACATTGGAGACTTAGGGTCCGTTTGACGCAGCTTGTGCGTTTCAGGATAAACTGTTTATCGTGAAACGCGGCCCGCAGACCGGCAGCTTATCCTGAAACGCAGCCCACAGACCGGCTGCAGGGGTTGGCCTGCGGTCTGTGTTTAGTGTAAAAACCTAAACGCATTTTCAGATAAGCTGGTAAAACACGCGAACCAAATGGTACGGCGACGTTTTGAAAATGCCGCCCGCACAAATAAGCTCCCCAAACGGACGCTTAAGGGTGTAAGAGTTAAAAAAGATATTTATTAACAGCTAATGAATGACCGAGTAATTAGTCATTTGGTTATTCATTAACAGATAATGTCAAACTATGCAGCATTATGTAATTCATTTATTTTGGGATTTATTTGGGATTATTTTATTAATTTTTATTTAAAATGAGCAACATATTTTAATGAACTCAAAATTTTTTTATTCTTATTTGAAGGTACTCAGAAATAATCACCATCATCAAATATATTTTATTTCACAATTAAAATATAAAACAAACCATAAATGAAATGTTAACAAGCAATTCTTTTATCTATTTGTTTGTTATGAAAAACTCTTGTAATAAATAAAATATTTATTTTTGTCATCTAAAGAAATTCAAAATTCTTTTCACATTTTTTAATTTTATTTTTCATAAAAAATAAGTAATAGATTAACCTTGAAAAAATTACACATATGCACATCATTTAGCTATCTAATTACTTTGAAATTAAATTCAAACAAAATATTTATTTTTTATGTGATATGAAAATTATAGGCAGTATAAATATATATAAAAAAAAAGTTTTAAATATTACATCTATAATTACATAAAAATTATATGTTTTTAAAAATAATCATCATCATTAAATATATTACATTTCATAATCAAAATATATAAGGAAATCGTAAATAAAATTGCAACAAATAATTCTTTAATGTAATTATGAAAAACTAGGCTAACAACTGAAATTTTTTACCTTACTTATTTGAAGGAAATTTTAACAATTAATATTTTATTTGACTGACCTAGAAAAAATTACACATTTCCGCATCATTTGGCGATCAAACTACTTCCAAATTAAATTCAAATAAAATATTTATATTTTGAGGTGATATGAAAATTTTAGATGATAAAAATATAAAAAATAGTTTTATATGTTAAATATATAAATACATAAAAAATAAATGTTATGTATTAAAATGTCTAAAATAAAAAGTAGAAGTTCGTGGAACGGCCCAACAACTAGAGGTGTAAATGAATCGAACACGAACTAGCAGAGCTTGTGTTCATGTTCGATTCGTTTGGAAATTAGTTTGTTTGAAATAATCTAGTGTTCAAAATTGTTAGTGAAGTCACTGTTCGAGTTCGTTTCTTAACGAACGAGCTGAACACGAGCTGTTCGTGAACAACAAGCCAGTTTGACATCTCTGATATTAATATATATAAATAATATATTATATTAATTATATAACTTATATTATATAAATATATCATATCTATATTAGTATATTACTAATATAGTATATTAATATATAAATATATTATTATTATTAATTTATTATATATATTATAATTTATAAATTTTAATTTTTAAAAATATCATAAAATTTTTTATTTATAATTATTTTAAATTATTTTATATTTGGAAGAACAAATATTTGGTTCGCCTAAAATTTAAGTAACCGAACGACTCCAACGAGTTTTTTGACAGCCTACCTGCAACCGCCGGAGATATAATGTTCGTCTTCATCCTCCATGGAGACCGATTCCCCACAACTCGCCCGCCGCTCTTCTCCTTTCCGAATTGATTCTATTTCTTCTCTCTTCCTCTACATAAAAATTAGCCGATGCTTGACAACCCTGCATTTCTCGCATTCAGATCGTCTCGTTCGTCGGCAATGAATGGTATTGGGATCAGTGCCGTCATCTTTGATCTGGACGGAACTCTTCTTGATACCGGTAACAATCGACTGACTGAGCCATTTTTTTCTTTTTTGTTCTTCATTCTGTTCGTTTGATGTAAAAATGGATTTGCTTGGTTCTGTTTCTCTTTAAAACGCTACCATGTCATTTTGTTTTCTGATCCATATGGGTGATTGATTAAGTATTTGATTGAATAGGAACAGTCATAATCAGTTATTTGGATGTTTGC
The DNA here is from genome assembly GCA_003013225.1 of Phalaenopsis aphrodite. Taxonomy (NCBI): domain Eukaryota; kingdom Viridiplantae; phylum Streptophyta; class Magnoliopsida; order Asparagales; family Orchidaceae; genus Phalaenopsis; species Phalaenopsis aphrodite. Next base: position 291,713 of record NEWO01000461.1, on the reverse strand, counting down.
TTAGTGGCAGTTTCTTCTCTTTTGTGCTTGCCATGCATGCTAAAAAGTAAACCTATTAGAGTTAAGTTTAATTTTATTGATCAGAATTTGGAAATTATCGATGTTATGTTTAGTAATGGGGATTAACCATTGTCACTTTGACACCATGTTATATGATAAATATAGAATTGATTTAATACGCTATGAATTTACTTCTTTCTAAATACGGGAATGCTATGCTTAAGATTGCTAGGAATTCGCTTCTTTCCAGATGCTTTCTCAATTTTTCTGTTCATTTATGACTGGATTGTCTTGATGAACTGAATTGGAATCGTGGACCATAATTTTCTCCTAACAAGATTTTTGAACGATATGGTTTTATCTTCTCTTTTAAAACAAATTTTTTACCAATCCATTTTTTTTGACCTATGGAAACATTTTAAACTTTTTGTATGATTATAAAGACCTTAAAAGTGTTATTCATTGACTTTGAGTTTTCATTTGAAATCATTTATTTGCTTTGAGAAACTTTGTGATATCTAGTGGGATCTTGTTATAAATTTAGTCTTTAAATCCATTTTTTTGATTTTGATATAATATATTTGTCGTGAGATATGTACTTCCTAGCATAGAAATGAAATGCAAAGAACACAAGTAAGCACAGATCGTTTACTTGGTTCGATCCAATTGGATCTACGTCCACAGGAGGGAATCAACCAAATAATTCAATAAGGCAAAATAAATGGAGAATACATAACTTATACATAGAGATGAACCCTCATATTCCTTCTATGACCTCCCTCTCAAGCGACACCTTGATACAAGACCTCAAGATGATTTCCTTCTCTCTAGTTATTCTCTCATCCTTTGTGGTAGCTTAAGATATTTTCTCTTGCTCTCCTAAGCCTCACACCCTCTCTATTTATATAAGCAAGAGAGTGGTAGGTGGGAGGTAGGTGAGCGGTAGGTGAGATGTGGTAGGTGAGCGATACCACATTACAAAAGTGCCTTTTTACCTTAGTTCAATAATTTGTGGTCAAAATAACAATTCTCCACCTTGACCCTCAATTGAGAAGCTTCAAAGTAAAGATTCCCTCCATCTAGCCCCTGAGGGGCCCTCAACCCTTGCTTGAGTTTGCTAAGTCCAAACAGTACATGGACTTAACAATCACAGTTCTTCCGATAAGAGAGTACAACCCATTTTTCCTGACTCCTTGTATGAAGACACGAGGGACTTTGGTTACTCTGATACAATCATTCTTTGCCTTGAACGAGCATCCGCTTGACTCCAGCGTATCTAAAGAAATCAAATTTCTTTTGAGCTCTGGTACGTACCTGACATTTTTCAGTACTCGTTAAACTCCATCAAACATCCTTATCCTGATTGATCCACTTCCAACAACCCTGTGAGCTTTATTGTCTCCCAGTAGAACAGACCCATCATTTTTCTGTTGCAGTGTCTCGAACCAGTCTTTGTGAGGACACATGTGGAAAGAACACCCTGAGTCGAGGATCCACTCCTTACTGGATTCAGATTCTGTGATCACCAGAGCCTCAGCAGAATCGTAGTCATTAGAGGCTACGCTTGCTTCTCCTGATTCTTCTGTCTCTTCTTGGTACTTGTTCTTCCTGTCTGGGTAGTTCTTCTTGAAATGATCGTCCTTGTGACAATGATAACACTTAAAAGATCCCCTTGATGACTGATTCCCACCATTCTTGCTTGACCTTGATCTGTACTGACATTTTCTTGAATCTTTACTGTCCGATCTTCCTCTGATTGTCAGACTATCTCCACTGGTTTCCTCTTTCATGTCATGTTTCTTCTGAAGTTCTTTAGCTCTAATAAGAGATTGAACCTCCTCCAGAGTAATAGTCTGCTCCCTTCCATAGAGCATCACATCCTTGAAATGCTCGTAGCTCTTGGGAATAGAGTTTAGCAACAGTAGTGCCATGTCCTCATCGTCCATCTTGACGTTAATGTTCTCGAGATCGTCGATGATTTTGTTGAACTAGTCAATCTGCTCTGAGACAGATTTGTCTTCATGTATTTTGAAGGAGTATAGGCGCTGCTTCAGAAAAAGTTTATTAGCCAGAGACTTTGTCAGGTATAGTACCTCGAGTTTGGCCCAAAGTGCTTGAGCTGTTGTCTCCCTCGACACCTCCCTCAGAACCTTGTCGCCCAGACTCAGGATTATCAAACTGCGGGCCTTGTCCAGTATGTCGATCTTCTCCTTCTCGGTCATGTCGGTCGGCAATGCCGCCGACCCTTTAAATGCTTCTGCAACACCCTGCTGAACCAATAGAGCTCTCATCTTTACTCTCCATAGGCCGAAGTCGTTCTTCCCATTGAATTTCTCAATGTTGAATTTGGCGGAACTCATTGTCGTGGCTAGGATTTCTTCTAATGAATTCTACCTGCTGCCCTTCCAAGAATTATGCTGAAATCACCAAAATATTGTACTATTGTATAACAACTAAAAGTTTTCAGCCTAAACCGTCCTTTTAATGTCTTGCTGTCCAAAAAATTCTCACCAAATTTTTTATCTTCTCCTCGTGAACTCCACTATCTTCGACAACCGAACGGAGAGCTCCGATCCCTTCTGATAGAGATCACACCCGTTCACCGGAGAAAACTTCCTGTTCTGTGCTCGCGCCTCCTTCCTGCAGGCACTCCTTTGCGTCTAGCGGAGCAAATTAGAAATTCCTCCTCTGCCTTTCGCACGAGAATAATTGCCTCTCCAGAGCCGTCGCGCCTCGCCAAACTGCTCAGGTCCTCTTGCTTCGCGAACTCCCAAACAGGGAACTCCCCGAACCCTTCTTTGTGCGATCTCTGCCTCTTCCCTCTGGCCGAGCTGCTCGCAAGACTGAACTCCTGCTTTGAAATCCTCTGCTGGCAGCCCTGTCGAAAATTTTCGGCCCTCACTCGGGGACTGTTCCTCCTTCGTCTCGCCGAACCGCACAACCTGCGGTGCGAATCCAGTCGATCAAAGCTTCCACTGCTCACCGAATATGTCGCGATTCAGCTGTCTGCGATGATCCGCTTGCTCCTCTGTTCGTGAATGCCGAACTCCTCTTCTTCGTCGCTGGTCGCGAACACCTTTACGCGGACACCTCTAACCAAGAAGTATGAATCTTCCCACAGATGGTGCCAATTTTTGTGAGATATGTACTTCCTGGCATAGAAATGAAACACAAAGAATACAAGCAAACACAGATCGTTTACGTGGTTCGATCCAACTGGATCTACGTCCACGGGAGGAAATCAATCAAATAGTTCAATAAGACAAAAGAAATGGAGAGTACATAGCTTATATATAAAGATGAGCCCTCATCTTTCTTCTATGACCTCCCTCTCAAGCGAAATCTTGATACAAGGCCTCAAGATGCTCTCCTCCTCTCTAGCTATTCTCTCCTCCTTTGTGGTAGCTTAAGATCTCTTCTCTTGCTCTCTTAAGCCTCACACCCTCTCTGTTTATTGAAGCAAGAGAGTGGTAGGTGGGAGGTAGATGAGCGGTAGGTGAGATCTGGTAGGTGAGTGATGCCGCATTACAAAAGTACCATTTTACCTTAGTTCAATAATTGGGGGTCAAAATAACAATATTCTTTGAAGGATTTGACATGCCTCAACCACAAACAATTAAAGAGAAGATTGTGGAAAAAATGACAGTTAAAAAGTGGGTTGTCAGAAAATACGTTAAAATTTCAAAAATACCTCTAGTAAAATAACCATTAAATATTGTATACATATTGGCGTGCTGCTCTTAAACCCCCAGAGGAGGTTCCATAGGGCAAAAATTAAGTCAATTAATGACTAAGTATATATAACCAATTTTTTTTTCATATTACAAAATATTAGGTTCTAAAATTATCGGTGTATCTCATCATGTCATGTAATCAATGTGCATTGTGTTTACATGTTCATTTTGGTCATATTGATCAAATGGTCTTATGAACGTGAACCTTGTTTATCCAAGTTACTAGCTATTCACACCGGAATACTTGTTTCTTGCTAAAAGAACTTTTCAGGGTTTTCTGTCATTTGGAATTCGTCGAGCCTCACTGTGAACTCATTCTTACAAGAAATTAATCTTCACACAATACTTATTTTCTTTGGGAACTCCTCACATAAAACTCTTCCTTACTAAGAACTTTACCTCGTGAAAGCTCATCCTCTCTAGGATCTTATACTAAACAAAATTCAATCATTGACTTGGATAATTGACGACCAACTATATTTGCCCACTTCACATTAAACTTTGGGACTATTTGGTCTGCTATAAAAGGAGTTCATTGCATTCTTTTTGCATGAGAATCTAAGTGTTTCAAAAGAATTTCAAATGAAGTGTAAATTATTAATGCATTTGAATTTTTTTTTATTCATTTTCTATGTACATGAAGTTTATTGGATTTTGGGTGAATTCCAAATACACAACTTTATGTCAATTTTTGCTGCAACTGTTGCATCGTTGTCACCCCCATCGGCCACCCTCTCGCTATTGTAGCCACTGCCGTAGCTGCTACCTAAGCCGCCCACCACCACCGATCGTTGTTGTTGCCACAATTCGCTCTCCACCAACTGTCTGCCTACCCTTCTATATATTTTTTTTATTTTACTTCAACCAATATATATATATATATATATATATATCCTACATTCATTTTACACTGAACTGAATAATTCTAAAGTATTTCAAATACGATACATTACTTCTACACTGTATTCCTTTTATGCTGCATTACTTTTTTAACAAAACAAACAACCTTCTTTTGTAAATTTTACTTTATAATTTACTTAATTTATTCAAATATGAAAATTTTTTTATTTATTACACTAAACTTTTGTTTAAACTACAAATAAATTGTAAAAAAATAAATATAAGAGAGTCAATCACATTCTATTACATCTTAAATACATTTTTATTAATTAGGTCACATCAGGTTGTATTCTAATAATAGTCTAATGAAGTTCTCTGAGCTTCTCTTTCTAATTTTCATTTTTTATCTCATCTTTTTGTTAAGCTTGTTCTATGCTTTTAAGTAATGTTGTTGTGAGCCCTACGAGTCATATGTTGTGCTATTTTTGGATTTTGATGATGATGCTGGTAGATTTTGTGGATGAAGGTGCATAATGATATTTCATCATACTTTATAACAAAAGTTATTGCAAGTTAATCTAAAAAAAGATATAAAAATTTAGAGAATGATATTAATTTATCCCTTAAATATACAACAAAAACCACAACAAGCCTTTATCCCACCAAGTAGGTCAGCTACTTGAATCATTTTTCTCCATTGAGTCATATTTTAATTTAATTCTAAAAGATTAAGATCATTTTTTATACATTAGGCCCAAGTTTTTTAGGTCTGTCTCTGTCTTTCTTAACATAAGTTGAATCTAAAACGTCTACTATTCTAACCAGATCATCGAATGGTCGACGTTTAGTATGACTTGACCATTTAAGACGACTATCTCTAATGTTGTTCGCCATTGGAGCTACACCAACCCTATCATGGATATATTCATTTCACATTTTTTCTCTAAGTGTCAAGCCACTCATCCGCCTAAGCATTCTAATCTCAGCAATATTTAACTTTGTTTTATGTTTCTCTTTTGAAGGCCAACATTCTGTGCTGTAGAACATCGCAGGTCTCACCACCGTCTTATAAAATTTTCAGGTAAGTCTAAGCGGTACTTTTGGTGGCTCTCGGGTTCACCTCCACCACCGGCCAGGGTGGCAGGGGAAGCCTTGGGTGGTCACAATCTTACCAAGGGAGATCAGGGGTGGAGAGTTGTGAAGCCAATTGGGATGTAACATGGGTAGATGTGTTTGATTTAAGTGGAAAGGTCTTGACTTGATTTTGGGAGAGCTTGGGTTTGTGTCATGTATGTGGGTTAAGCTCACCTCTCAAAGTGGTTATGGCTAGTGATGATCCACTAAATTAGTGTGGTCAAGTCGCCATCCAAGAGATTAAAATTTAATCATGGGTTAGAGTGAATCTTGAGGAGGGTTAAGCGTATTGGGGGAAATCATGAAACACTTCCCTCCATTTGTCACTTAGGGAATGGTTGCTCACATGAGGCTCACACATGGCTTCCATTTGGCTTGCGTAAAACCATGTGGCTTGCCTATGGCTCATGCATGGCCTTCATGTCTTGCATTAAAGAGAAGGGGAAGAAAATTTCATAAATTCCAAATAGGGTTAGTCAACCATGGGATCTTAAACTTTATGTGGTGATTAAATTTGATCATAGGTGGCTGAAATTTGTCAAGTAAGCTTGGATTTAAAAGGATTGAGAAATTGGCTTGAGTTGTGGGCTTTTACGATTAAGTTGGTGCGCTTGGTTTTAGAGATAGGTTTTAATGAAAATTTAAATCAATCATGGCCTTGATGAAGTTTAGAAATTATCATGATGAGATTTAAGACATGAGCTAGGTGAAATTAGACTTGGCATATGGGTTCAATTTTGATGGATTTTAGGTTTGGAGTGAAATTTGATATGAGGTTGATGGGTTTAAATGGTGATGTGCATTGGTGTAAGAGTGTGTATGTGATGAACATGTATGGTAGTGGTGAATGTGAATTGTAGTGGTGTACGATTATGGTGGTGTGTATGAATGTGTATGTAAGGTTAAGTGAGTGATGTGTAGGGTGAGGTATGGGGATGATGTGGATTGTAGTAATGTATAGAATGTGTATGTCGTGTTTGTGAATGTGTATGTAAATATGTATGTAATGTGAGGTGGGTGTTCAAGTCATAAAGAGCTCCCCTAAAGTTTGTGATCCTATAGGAACTCACTTTTGAGACTGCACATGTCGGTCTTAGTCATCCCAACCAAGAGCTGAGGACTTGGGACCACCCATGTGAGTTTTTACAAAAAGAGTCATGAAGTGACTTTAGTTTCTAAGGGAGGTGGGTCCCATCGATATTCTTCTAGAACAGTCAATAAGAACGTCATATGACTAGATCCTAAACACTAGGAAAACAATTCAGACCTCACCAAAAAACAAGATCAATAGGCCCCCGTGTACTCAAAGCGTTGTCTATCCAGTTGTACAGATCCAAGACTGTCTTCGTACTTAGAGTCTCCTCTTTCTTCAAGGTCCTAGATTGTACTTCGGTTGTTGGGCACCAACCCATGCTCTAGGTGGTTCAATTCTAGAGGGGTTCAACACATTCCTCATGCTACGACTTCTCTGATGGCCCCCATCATCTGGCCCATCATTTTGTCCCTTAACTTCTGAATTTGTTGTTGCCCAAACTCCAAGAATGCACTCCATCTTCCTTTTGTCTCTCTCGTTAGTTTCTTCTCCTAGTGGTGCTTCTTTTTTTATTCTTGGCATGTTCCACGCTCACCATATCTTTTAGGATGCTGAATTTGAAATTATCTACTGAGGCACACCCAAAGAATTGAACGTATGATAAAAGAGAGAAGAGAGAGAGAGAGAGAGAGAGAGAGAGAGAGAGTAGAGTGGAAATGAGACTATGGGGCTGTTTGGTTCGGCGTTAGGGGCGCGGCGCGGCGTGCGACCGCGGATTCGTCCCGAATTCCCGCGTTTGGTTCGGCGTTTTGCGGCGAATTTTTGGCGAAGTCGATCGAACCGCGGCCACGATATTAGGCCGCGGTCGGTGAGTTTCCTTTACCCATTGTCCCACTTACCCCTTTCGTTCCTCTGCCCCGCGATCGACA